>VMDO01038252.1:0-13623 GCA_007922755.1 Pedetes capensis
TTGATTGTGTGGATCATAACAAATTATGGATAACACTTTGGAAAATGGGAATACCAGAACACCTAATTGTGCTCATGAGAAATCTGTACATGAACCAGGAGGCAGTTGTTCGAATAGAACAAGGAAACACTGAGTGGTTTAAAGTTGAGAAAGGTGTGCGTCAGGGCTGTATACTTTCACCCTATCTCTTCAATTTGTATGCTGAGCGAATAATCCAAGAAGCCGGACTTTATGAGGAAGAATGCGGCATCAATATTGGAGGAAGACTCATTAACAACCTGCATTATGCAGATGAAACCACTCTCCTTGCTGAAAGTGAAGAGGATTTAAAACATTTACTGATGAAGATCAAAGATCATAGCCTTCAATATGGGTTACAACTAAACATCAAGAAAACAAAAATCCTTATGTCTGGGTCAGCATGCAACTTCACAATAAATGGAGACAAGATTGAGGTTGTCCAAGATTTTGCTTTGCTTGGCTCTATAATCAACACCTGTGGAAGCAGCAGTCAAGAAATCCAAAGACGCATTGCTCTAGGAAAAGCTGTGGCAAAAGATCTCTTTAGAGTATTGAAAAGCATAGATGTCACATTGAAGACAAAGGTGCGTCTGACTCATGCCATGGTATTTTCAGTCGCATCATGTGGTTGTGAAAGCTAGACATTGAACAAGAGAGACAGGAAAAGAATTGATGCTTTTGAATTGTGGTGCTGGAGACGTCTATTGAGTATACCACGGACTGCCAAAAGAACCAACAAATCTGTCCTAGAAGAAGTACAACCAGAGTGCTCCTTGGAAGCAAAAATGGCCAAACTGCGTCTTACATATTTCAGAAATGTAGTTAGGAAAGAACAATCCCTGGAGAAGGACATCATGTTTGGAAGAGTGGCAGGTCAACGCAAAAGAGGAAAACCCTCCACCAGATGGATTGACACAGTGTCTGCAACAATGGGCTTAAACATAAATAAGATTGTTTGCCTGGCACAGAATCGGCAAGTATTTCGATCTGCTGTATATAGGGTTGCTATGAGTTGGACTCGACTCTATGGCACCTAACAACAACAACAACCATATATATATATGGTGAATTGTATTCTGATATCCAATAATATCGATATAAATTGATATTGTTGCTTTTTGAACAAAGTCACAGATAATATTTCATTGACATTTAAAATTACATTTTCCCACTCTAAATCAGGATACTCAGCTATTTAGTGTGCATATTTCGTCATTTAAAGTTCCCAAAGCAGTCCATAAATATACCAAATTTCCTCTTCCTGGTCACATGGGACTTGCTTTTATTTACTATTATGAACTTCCAATAACTGACATATTCTACCAGTCACATTCCTGGTCAAAACTTTTCTTCTTCTTTTCTAATAATCCTGATCTTCTACAGATAAATTTATTCCTGGAGAGAATATGTAACTTGAAAGTTTTAGGAAAACAAAAAGTTTAATAGTTCTCTTTTCTCATTTTGAGTGGACTAAAGCTGAAAGGAATATCATATTATACATTGGGAAATCCCAGAAACACCACTTGATGGATTTGATTTTGTAAGGATATTCTCACTTTCTCCAGTCCTAGAAAGGGCTCTGCTGCCTCCTACAGTTTCTTTAGGTTAATATCAGGCTGAAGAAAATGGTCAACCAAGAATCCACATCAACAAACTCAATTTCTTTTTTCAGAATATGATTTCTAGGGGTGAAAGTAGAAATACATTTTCTTTCTACCTCTCTATTCTCAATTTTCTGTCATTATATTTATGCTTTACTTTTCCATATTTCCTATTTTTCCTCCTCTTCTTTCTCTATTGTCTTCTATTCCTCTTCCTCACTCTATGTGGCAATATGATAAAATCCCTCCATGACTTTGCAGGGAATTTTTTTATTGAAAATTATGTGACAAACAATTAATTTGATGAGATCTATAAGACAAATATTAATTCATATTGAAATGTTGAAGCAATTGTTTTGTATATTTTATTTTCTGCAACTACTATTTGAAAATACTTTTATTTTTTCGCTATTTTCAACATGTTATATCCCATTAAAGTTCATGTGTATACCTACATTCATGTATAAAAAAACACAATTTGTATTTATTAAGATATTAGCATTTTCATTATGTATATTTTATTAGATTCTTTTTACCCAACATTAGTTCTCATGGCCAGTACATATAATGTCATCATAATTTTAATAAATTTTTATTATCCACTAATTATTCGGGCTGGGATTTAGCTCAGTGGGTAGAGCGCTGCGCTGCAGTCTCTGAGGCCCTGAGTTCAATTCCCAGCACCGCAAAAATGGGAGAAGGGCCTGGCAATCCACTCCCAAGGCAATCCCGAAGCACTCAGCCATTGAAAACCCTATGAGGGTCGCTATGAGTCGGATACCGACTTGACGGCACCTAACAACAACAACAACTAATTGTTCAGAATTCATTGTACACATGAGTCAGATTTTGGAAGGGGTTGGTGATGGGAATTGAAGCTGGGTCTCACACATGCTAAGCAATTGCTCTACCACTGAGCCATAGCCTCAGCCCTTTAAGACAATTTAAATTTAGTAGCCTAAATGAAATGATTATCATCATTATCACAAATATTTTTATTCATATATTTTACACATGCCTTAACATATTCCATAAGGATGTTGTTGTTGTTAGGTGCCGTCGAGTCGGTATCCAACTCATAGCGACCCTCTGTACAACAGGGGAAACACTATTGTCAGTGCTTCTCTGCTGTTCATAGGGTTTTCAATGGCAGATTGATTTTTGGGAGGGGGTTGCCAGGTCCTTCTCCCAAATAAGGATGTAGTCATAGTAAATTAATTGACATTAGAGTCAACTATGGCACTGCTAAGTAAATAAGTAAGGAGGATATCCTGAAAATACTTTTCTTTGACCAAGTTACTACTAATACACTTTAAGCATTTTGTAATATGAAACTAAAGATGTTATGACAAAAGACGTTATATTTGCTGTAAAGCAGAAGCTGTTAAGACACCTATAAATTTCCATATAAAGTGTGCTAATCAATTAATGGTATATTAACATGACATCAGCTAAATTCAATGCTATGAAATGTTGAAAACAAAGGAGTTACAATGTCACAATAGAGGCATGATACAGAGCAAATGATGATTTTATTTTATATAAGAATAGGATATGTTATCTGTATAGAAATTATCTCTGAGTGTAATACTACAGTTAGGATTAAATTCTTATTAGAAATTTCTGCTCTACCCTACCAATGTACTATTCTAGGAAAGGTAGTCTACACAAAATTAAAGTAGTAGATGAAAATCTGGCCATAATAAGACACAACAAATCCATTTTATTGCAGCAAGGAGGGAGCAGTCAGTGATTTTTTACAGGAAATGGTCATAAATATTTTTTGGTACTTGTAAGACACCTATCATGTTTGTTCATAGAATTCATATGAAAAAAGGGTGAGATAGATTCTACAGTTTGCCTCATACCCTAATTGCATCTTAATTTCCATTTTATGTCACTCTGAAAAGATTCTATAGAAATAAATTCAAACTGGCAGAAATTCATCCAACAATCCCTGAATTTGTACTCTATTTGGATATGTAATATAAATGAAGACAGTAACACACCCATATGAATAAAACCTGTTAATTGGTTTATGGATCATCAGTCCCCAAGTGGATATCACAATTTCAATGGTAGTCTGGACTGCATTTACATTTAACATTCAGAACTGGATGAAAGATGGGTCTAATTACGTGTAGCCAGATGGCTCTCCTGTGACTACACATTTACAGAAGTTTTTACAGGTTGTTTATTCCAATCAAATTTTGAATAATTCAACCTTACATGTGGTTTTTCTGATTATTTTTAACTGAAAAATGTAGGAAGAAATATTTGTTTATTTATAAAAAGGTACCTTTGAGCAAAGAACTGAATATTTATAGTTATCACACAGAACATGCTTTCTGAAAAAATGTAGGAGTATAACAGCTTATTGATTACTTCAGTTTTTATTGAATAATCAATTCCCAAGCACTTGTGAATTTGCAGCATACAATTAAACTGAAGTGTTAATCTTTAAATATTATCAAAGTATGTAGTTTTAGAATATGCGGTTAAACATAAAAAGTCTATTACAGTTAGACAAACTTATTGTATGTAAATCTTAAGTATATTAATTTAACTTTTTGTTATTGGGATAGTAATTGGGATAATAATTAAAATGAAAGTCTAAATAATTTATATTTTATTTTGGAATAAAATCTTTATTGGATATTTGGGTATAAACTTTGCAGATTGTTTATGAGTTTGCTAATATTTTAATTATTTTCTGTTCATTATTTAATTACATATGTAACAAAGGTTCCCTTAATTTTAATATTACCAAGTGACTATAAGATGTTATCAGGAATTATAATATATTCACTTGTAATTTATATATTTCAATAAGTCTATTGTTGTTGACTCTAGGCACTTACCAAGCAAAACCCAAAATATTAAATTATACATAATTGTTTTTGTACCTCCTCTTAGATTTTCATGTATAAGAATTGATATACCTGCTTTTTTACTGATAGGGAATATAACTGCAATTAGGCTGAACTAAATATTCAACTGCATTTTATTTAAGTCATTTTGTTGATTTTTACCTTCCCTCAAAAAACGTTATTGATTGGCTTTATGCTTCAATGTGAAAAAAATTGTGATTTCTATTTTGTGAATGCCGCCATGATTTGGATAGGACTCCAGAGCATCTAACAACAACAGCAATGACTATTGAACATTTTTTTCATATATTTATTGGCCATTGTCCTTCTTTTGAGAACTGTCTGATTAGTTCAATTGTGTACTTATTAATTGGATTATTTGCATTTTGGTATTGGGGTAACTAGATATCCACATGTAGAATAATAAAAGTAGATTTATCCCTCACCCTGTAAAAGATTGATTCAAAATAGATCAAAGATCATAACAAAACAACACACAAAAAAGGGATAAACATTAAAACTACTGAAGGAAAATGTAAGGAAACCTCTTCAACATATAGGCATAAGCAAGTACTTTTGTAACAAACTCCAATATCCCAGGAAATAATAGCAATAATTGACAAATGGGACTACATGAAATTGAAAAGTTTCTGCACAGCAAAGGAAACAACAGCAAGATAAAGATAGAGCCCACAGAATGGGAGAAAATCTTTGCCAAACATGCATCTCAGAGGGAATTAATGTCTAGGATATACAAAGATCTCAAAAAATGAAATACCTGGCAAGCCCCTCCCCCCAAAAATCAATCTGCCATTGAAAACCCTATGCACAGCAGAGAAGCACTGACAATAGTGTTTCCCCTGTTGTACAGAGGGTCGCTGAGTGGGATACCGACTCGACGGCACCTAACAACAACAACAACAACAACAAATTACCTTTTTATGAACCTTTACAGTTATTGTTTTTGAGACTTATGTGCTTCCTTCTACACAAAGTCAACTCTCAGTTTGTGCATAACTAGAAAGCTAGTCTACATTCTCCAAAATGTAGGAAAGCTACAACTTCCTTTCTTAAATCAATACTAGGTAAATTTTAAAAAGTACTACTAGAATGTAACAAAAGAGTACGTGTTACTCTGACTTTTCAGGATTTTTCCCCTCTTTTTGCATCTATTTTTTTCCTTTTGAGTGATCCTATTTTTTCAGTTAAGGCTACTCATCATTAAATCATTTCAATTATTAAGTAAGCCAACTTTATAAAACATTTTACTATTCATTAGATAACAGTTATAAACTAGCCACTTTTCCATTATTTTTGTGTCTCCTACCTGGAAAGGATTATACTTAAATGCAGAGAAGAAAACTGATTCTCTCAAAGATAGTACAGACCTGAGGATCCTAGAGTGCACTTGCTTTCATATTCACTTATTAGATCAAACATGAAAAGAAATTCCAAACAATTTTGTTTCTTGAAATCAATTTCTTTTAAGAGATTATCAGAATGCAATATAAAATATGTAAATGTTAACACTTTTATAGTACAAATAGTTTTTTTCCTAATATGCCTTAGGGGTATAGATTTTTTTATTCACCATGAATATTTCTTCAATATTTAAAAATAACAATATAATTTTATAAACAAGAAAAGATAGTATTGAAAGAAGACTCCTAGTATATTTAATCATCCTTATATACACAATCCAAATAATGAATAAAAGCGCAATACCTTTGGAGACATACATGTAATCCCAGAACTCAAGAGGTAGGGGTAGAAGGACTGCAAGTTGTAGCCCAGCTTATAAATAATGAGTCTCTGTCTCAAACAAACAAACAAAAAAGTATGATACAATATAAAATTGTATATCAAAACTGAATGTTCATTTATTCAAAATAATTATTGGCTTTTTAATTGATCTGTATAATGCCCAGACATAACTATGATCAAGATTTCTTTACTGGTGGTGGTGGTGGATAGGTACCATCCAGTCAGTATCCAACTCATCACAACCCTATGTACAACAGGCAAAACACTTTGTCAATGTTTCTCTGCTATTCCTAGGATTTTTAACAGCTGATTGTTTTTTGGGAGTGAGTTGCCAGGGCCTTCTCCCAAGCCTACAGCACCTGGTCTGTAGACCACATGGTCTTCCATTCAAGTACTAACCAGGTCAGACCCTGCTTAGCTTCCTAGATCTAAATGGATTGGATGCCACAGTGTTACAGCTCCAGGAAATGGAAGCCCTAGAGTTGGCTTAATATGTACTGACTTACTAATTAACCGTATGGTAAACACATTTTACATAATCTCTCATCCATTTTTTTCAGTATTTTAAAACTCATATTTGAAACAGCTTATGTTTGAATACAGGAAAGAAATGCCAATAATATGTATTCTATTTAACACAAATTAACCATCCAATTTATTCTTTTCATCGAATGACTAAGTAAGTGTATTCCCCAAGGTTATAAAGCTAGAAAACAACAGAGGCAAGCTATAAACTCAAACTTCTCTGAATTCATACTCAATCACTATTTTGTATAATTTTCTATATAGCCTATTTAAAGAGTAGCTAAATATGTTACATTTTTTAGGTATTATAGGTCTTAATAGGTTGTATTTTATTTGCTTTTATGGTCTTGGATTAAATTGGATAATATGCAATATATTTCTAAGTTTTTAATAATTCTTCCATGGATTTTATTATGTGTATAATCTCATCAGAAATCTGGTTTTCCAGAAGTAATAACTACATTGATTCCTAAGAATTACTTAGAGAATTTATTTAAATTATTAATCCCAAAATTATTTTTGTAACAACTTTTGCCAAGGATGACACATATTTAAAACTTTCCATTTTACTTCAAATAAACAGAAGTCTATGTTGCTATTAGTAAGGAATAATTTTAAAATCATTAATAATTCATTTTTTTGAACCCCGGCTCTCTTACATGCTAGGCAAGTGCTCTACCACTTAACTACATTTACTGCCTCTTTCTAATTATTTATTTTTAGACAGGTTCTTACTATGTTGTGCTAGTTCCCTTTGGTTTTATACTTGTAATCCTCCTGCATCTGCCTCCCCAGTCACTGGGATTACAGGTATGTGCCACAGTGCCCAGCATAGAGTTTCAAGATTGAATTATAACATATACAGATAATCTCATAGATAAAAACACATATATAAACGACATACACTAACATACACACTGGGAAATTAATCTCAGTAACTTGAATAATTTTAAAATTTTAGAATCAAGGATTTATTAGGTGTTTGATAATTTTTGAAAAATGATCTGTGCACCATGGTGCAGGAGGATTGTCAGTTGGAGACCAAACACAGCCTGGGTAACTTAGTGAGACCCTGTCCCAAAAAAATAAAATGGGGGGGGGTTTAACTCAGTAGTGAAGCATTAGCTTAGTAATACTATAGGCCCTGGGTTTAATTCTCAAGTAAAAACAACAACAACAAAAAAGAAATCCAAGTGTTTGTGCAAGGCATAACATAAAAGAGTAAAATATTGATGAGGATGATGGGTTGCTCTGAAGTACAAAACAAAGTGAAAAGGCAATGATTCATTTTTAAAAGGCTGTTTAATGAATATTCTTCCTTTCTTTATTTTTTGGCAGTGCTGGGAGTTGAACCCAGGGCCTCGCGCTTGCCATTTTCCAAGTGCTGGACCACTGAGCTGCACCCCCAGCCCATGTTTTCCTTTTTTGAGACAGGGTCTCGTTAAATTATGCAGATTGCCTCTGGTCTCAAATTTACGATCCTCGTGCCTCCACCTCCGGCGTCGCTGGGATCACAGGCGAGCGCCACTGCGCCCGGCATAAAAACGGCTGTTTAATGAGTATCCTAACATGATATTTCTGAAAGTAAGAATGCATTTTATCACTTGATAGGATCATTTAGTTATTCAACAATATTTATTGAAAACCTATGTATCTTAGGTGTGATCTAGGCATCGGGGACACACTAATGAATAAAATTGAGACTCTAGACAAATTGAGTTTGTCTTCCAGAGAAGAGGCAAGATGATAAATAAATATGCAAATAAATAGTATCATTTTAGACTGAGAGAAGCACAAGTAAATTACATACACATACATAGTTGGTGTAGTTCTCTGAAGGATTATATTGTAGATGCAATCCAGGGAAAGTATCTTTAAGGAAGTGATGTTAACATCTTATATTTGAGTGAGGAGTAAGAGATGACTTGTAAGTATGAGAGGAAAGATCATTCTGGACTAAGGACAGCACACACAGAAGTCCTGAGATAAGGATGTGAACAGTGTCGGAAGCAGAGCAGAATGACCAGAGCAGAGTGAACACAAAGTAGAGCTGCAGGCACCAAGGCTGAAGATGTGGAAAGGGGCCAGATGATTTGGGGCTTTGTAAACTATAGTGTCACAGTTGCTATTTGTGATCCACCTATATCCTTGGCATATTTACCTTAATCCTTTACCTACCAATTTCCAATCAAAATATATAAATATTTCATGACAGAAACTCTTCATTACAATGAACAAAACAAGAACACTTTTAGCCAAATAATTGAAATGGATGGGTTTTTTTTTGTTTGTTTGTTTTTGTTTTGCGGTACTGGGGTTTGGATCCAGGGCCTCGAGCTTGCATGCTCTGCAAGTGCTGGACCACTGAGCTGCACCCCCAACCAATTTTGTACTTTTTCAGACAGGGTCTAAGTTACGCAGACTGCCTCTGGTCTCGAACTTGCGATCCTCCTGCCTCCACCTCCCAAGCTGCTGGGATTACAGGCATGTGCCACTGCGCCCGGCTTGAAATGCATGGGTTTTTTAAATATCTTTTTTCATCACTTTCTTAATTATCTGACAAATTTGCATATACTCACTATTGGACATAATATATCCTGATAGCAGTCAAAGAGTTAATATTTGATGCCGTAACTCAGGGTGTCTTTCTCCCACCCACTAGATTTCTCTTTCCCTTGCATGGCACAGAAATTCCAGGGAATTAAGTGAATGTTGTAGTGAACTGTAATCCCAAAGACTAGGGAGGCAGAGGCAGGAGGATCACAAGTTCAAGGCCAGAGGCAGCCTGGGCAATTTAGCAAGACCCTTTCACAAGATAATAAATAAAAATTGGGCTTGTGGTGCAACCCAGTGGTAGAGTACTTGCAAAATATATGTTTGAGAACCTGGGTTCAACCCTGAAGTGTGCAAAAAAAAAAAAAAAAAAAAAAAAAAAAAAAAAAAAGAAAAAGAAAAAGAAAGAAAAAAGAAAGAAAGAAGAAAAAAGGCAAAAGAGAAAGAAGAAAAAGAAAAGAAAAGAAAGAAGAAACAGGAAGAAAGAAAGAAAGAAAAAAGAAAGAGAAAAGAAGAAATGGAGAGGAATTGAAATGAATAATAAAATAATTTTAATTTGGCTGAGAATGATTTCAACCAATAAGGAAGTCATGGAAATCATAATTATAATAAGAAGCATTAAAATTAAACTAATAATTACTCTAAAATTATAAAATCTAACAATTATGTAGTCACTAAGATTCTCATCCATAATATTTTTTAATCCTCCAAGGAAACGAAAAGAAAAGAAAAGAAAAGAAAAGCATCCCTTCAGGAGCAGCTGGTCCTGAGTAAAAAGTTAGCTGAACAAATATCCAACTCCAACTTTGCGGTTCCTCACCTGAGAAAACTCTCACTTGTCTCTTATACTATCTTCCAGTGTTTCCCATTGAGATTTACAGTAGGATATTTGGATTTTTAAAAGGCACAACTGTAAATTACTGGAGAGTTTCAACCAAGAAAGTTACTTGATTTATTCCACATTTTCAAAATTCATTCTAGTTGTGTGTGAGAGGTGAATGTGGGCTGTCAAGTGTGTATCCAGAGAAGTCCATTCAGCAACCTGGTGCATAAATTGTGGCAAGAGTCAGTGGTGCTGGGTATTAGGTGTTAAGAAATTATGAGAATCATGCCATAATTTTCAAAAGAGGACTTAAAAATTTACTTATGGACCAGGTAGAGAAGGAGAACAGTGGTGAAATAATGACAAGGAATCTTGGACTAAGGTCTTGGGCCGAGAAACAGGTTTTGCTTTTGTTTTTGAAATAGAATAAGAATAGAATAAATGAACACTATGAGTTATCTATGAGACATCCCAATGAAAATGTAGGGAAGGATATTTGGAACTGACTCATAGGAATGATCTGATTTAGAGATGTTATTTCAGAGTAGAGTAAATATTTATATGTACTGTTTGATTAGGATCTATAGGAAGAAAGTGTTAGGGAAGAGTAGAGCAACAAGGATAGAGCCCCCAAATCCTCCACCATTTAGAGGTCAGGCAGAAAAAGAAACAACCTAGCGAGGTCTAACATTGTGTATGATCATCAGCATATCTTAACACTTTTTTCCAGTTACCATCTATGCATTTATCTAAATAAATATTTATGTGCAGCAACCACATTTTATCTCAGTATATACAAAAGATACAAATACTGCTCTCAAGGAGATCATGAAATATTGAATGTGATATGCAAGAGAATCAACAATAGATATGTCAGGAAATTGCATATATGTTAAAAGTGAATCAGAAAGACAACCTCTCATTCAGCCTAAGGAAGTGATCAAAATATTTGCATAGGATAACATAAGGACTACACCTCTCAGAATCTAGAGAAATTAATGCATAGGAGAATGGAAGAATCAAGGAAGCTAAATTTGAGGAGGAATGAGTAATGTGAAATTGCTAGAATTTTGAAGAGTGTTTCTATTTGCATGCCTTCTGTAAGTGGGTGGATTCACCCTTTAATACTCTGGAAGGCTATAATGAGTCACTAAATGTGTTTTAGCAGGCTATGATATGATCATACGTACTTTTTAGAACACAAATTCTGTGAACAGAATGGAATATGGATTAGTAAGCATGGATGAAAGCTGCGCATGTTGGCAAACACCTGTAATCCCAGTGATTTAGGATGCAGAGGCAGGAGGATGGCAAGTTTGAGGCTCAAGGCCAGAGGCAGCCTGCATAACTTAGTGAGAACCTGACTCAAAATAAAAAAATAAAAAAATGCGCTGGGAGTTCAGCCCAGTTGTGGAGTACTTGAAAAGTATGTGCTAGGCTCTAGGTTTAACCCACATGTACAAAACAAAGGAAAGAAAGAAAAGAAAGAAAGAAAGAAAGAAAAAAAAGAAATAAAGAAAGAGAGAGAGAAAGAGAGAAAGAGGGAGAAAAAAAGAAAAAGAAGAAATGGAGAGGAAGTGAAATGAATAATAAAATAATTTTAATTTGGTTGGGAATGATTTCAACCAATAAGGAAGTCATGGAAACCATAATTATAATAAGAATCATTAAAATTAAAATAATAATTACTCTAAAATGGTAAAATCTAACAATTATATAGTCACTAAGATTCTCATTCATAATATAATCCTCCAAAATCTCAGAAAGTTTCCCAAATAATCCTTTGTTTTGTTCACTGTTAAGGGTTCACATTTCACCTAATACTGACTGTCCCTTCTTGATCTCAACTTCCTATCTATTCAATATTTTGTATACTTTCTGCTATGTGATACTTTTGTCTGACTGACTGATCTATTTTTTATTTCTGATGAGCTCTTCATGTCTCTGAGTTTTGGGAAGAAACCAAGAAGGTCAACCGTGCTGTCAGCTAAACATATTTGACCCAAAGTACCATATTGACTTTCCAATTCATCCACGGCTTTGACCTTTTACTTCCTTGTCAAAATTGAAGATACAATTCCTTATTTATTCCTCTTATGTTATCATCCCTCATATATTTTAACCCCTTTTTGGTGGCTAATCATCCTATCACTATATTTTCCTCTTGAGCATTTTGATGTCATTTGATTATTGTTAGCAAGTTTCCATACATTGTTCATATTTCCCATGGTTCATTCATTCAGCCAAAACCCCTTCGTCATCTGAAATCACCATTACTACTCAAACCTCTTAGCTAAATGAGTGGTTCAACTTCCTTTTTTAACTATATTACAGAAGAAGATGCTACATAGTACTACTTCTATAATATTTTGTATTCACTCTTGTTCAAAAATATCTTTAAATTTCTCAACAAAGTAGTGATTCTTTAGGTTGCTACTATCTACTTTTAACTCCTTGCCATTACATTATTGAGAACTTGATCTAATTATCCAGGTCCTTATAATTTTTGCTGCTGTTAGCTGCCGTCGAGTAGGTACTCTTTACCTTCTCTTTTTAAAAATTTTGATAAGAGACTCATACTGAAAAGATTAGCAACAGTAGAGCAGTGACATGACATGACTAGATAAAGTAGGCTAGGGTAGTATACCGGGCAACTCACAACCTGAATGTATTTTATTATTTATTTCTATCTTGTTATATATAAATATATAATGTATTTATTTTAAAATAGAACAATAAACAATTACATAGAATACAAAAATCATTCCACATCTCTCTTTTGTATCTCTTACTCTCTATCTCAGTCTCTGTCTGTCTGTCTGCCTGTCTCCCTCTCTTTAAATTTGCAGGGGATTGAACTAGGTCCTCACACATGGTAGACAAGGGCTCTACAACTGAGCTACACCTTCAACCCTTCTTTTTTTTTTTCTTTCTTGGAATATAATAGCTTTTTTTGTTGTTTCCCTGAGAAAGGACCAATTTTAAAGTATATAGAAATTTTATTTTTTCTATATATTAAATATTTTGAACTTGATCATTAAAGACTATATATAAACATAAGTTCTATTAATATATTTAAATATTCAATGCATGTAGAAATGTTATCATTTTTAACTTTTGTTGTTATAGAAACAATATTCAGTCTCACAAAAATTATGTTGTATAAATTTAATTAGGTCTTTGGATACTTTTGGACTATTGAGCAGTCTTTCACTAATTACTCTTTATAAAGAAGGTCTCCTTTTTCATATTTTCTTGGAGCTTAAAGTAAATCTATTAAATGTCATTCATTATATATACTACACATGAGAATTTAACTGTTGTAAATTTTAGGACTCCTGATTGGAAATTATTTGATATTAAAACAAAAGGTTTAGAGGGGTTTTGTTTGTTTGTTTTGTGTAGGTGTTTACCAAGGAAAATAAAGATTTTACTTTTCTAAGAGGAACCTCCTACAAAAAGGAAA
>VMDO01038253.1:0-13666 GCA_007922755.1 Pedetes capensis
ACGCCTACAAGGAAGACCAGTTAATATGACTATTATTCAAATTTATGCACCCACCACTAAGGCCACAAATGAAGAAAGGGAAGACTTTTATCAGCTTCTGCAATCTGAAATAGATCACACATGCAATCAAAACATACTGATAATCACTGGTGACTGGAATGCAAAGGTTGGGACCATCTTGGCAGGCATAATTAACTCCAAAGAGTGGGAGATGAGGCTGATTTTACACAATGGGAACAGGGGGCAGTGGGCAAAAGAGTAGAGCTCAAGGTGGCCTGGCTGGTGTTTCTTGGTTCTTGAGTCTCCCTTGATCAATCATAACAGTGAATAGGCAAGGAAAGCAACCCCAGCTGGAGAAAGCTGTGATCACAAGGCTAAGACAAACCAATAGAGAAGGTTTGAGTCATAGCAAGACCAGCAGCGGGTAGCTGAGGGCAAGAGGAATTTAGAACGGGTCAGGTTGTGGAGAAGGGCGACAAGGAGCCCTGCCCGAGGTTCTGAGACCAAGGGCAGCAATGCGGGCTAGCCTAAACCACCCCTACACGTGTGGAGAAGGGATTTGCATGGCTGTGGGGGGGTGCCGCTCAAATCTCCCTTCACAAAATGTACTTGTCTAAACTCGTTGCCTTCCTAACTCTGTTGTACCAGGTGATTCCTGGAGAATCCCAGACCAGTGCACGCTGCGTAACAGCCAACCACAGAAACTCAGTGACACAAAACGTGAAGCATTTTTTTGCTGCTTGCAAGTTCACAGGCCGGCTGGCAGCAACTGTCATCAGAGCTGGGTCCCTCAGTGTCTGTGGGACACTGCAATTCTCCTGATGTTGACTAGGGTTGTCTCACATGTTTGGGGGCTGCTAGCTGTGGGCTGGCCTGGAAGGCCTCGGCTGAGTCAAGTGCTCTTTCTGCCCCTAGTGTCTCATTGGCTAGGAAGCTAACCGTGGCAGGCTTACCTGGTGGCAGAACAAGCCGTAACAAGCAAGGCCTCTTGAGGTCCAGACTTGGCACCCACACACTGTCATTTCCACCATGTTCTACTTGCCAGAGTAAATCCCAAGAACAGCTAAGCTTCATGGGGGCGGAGAACAACTTCTTGATGGAGGAGACAGAAAGGCACATTTACAGAGAATAAATGTTGCTGTTGTTGTTGTTAGGTGCTGTCGAGTTGTGTCCGACTCATAGCAGCCTTTATAGAGTTTTCAATGGCTGATTGTTTCAGAATTACTTTGGGAGTGGATTGCCACATCCTTCTCTCTTTTCTGTGGTGCTGGGGATCAAACCTGGGTCCTCAGAGAGTGTGGAGCAACACTCTACCCCCCATAGAGGAGGCTTAAGGAAACAGGGAGAGTTTTGCAACATCCACCAAATGGAGAATTCCCTAAGTGAAGTGCACTAGGCAAACAGAAAGTAGAGCTATCTTAGCCTGCTCTATTGTTTTTTTTCTTCCTTCTTTCCTTCTTTCCTTCCTTCCTTTCTTCCTTTTTGTTATTATTATTGTTAATTTTTTGTGGTGCTGGTGACTGAACACAAGGCCTTGTACATGATAGACAAGCATTCTACTTCTGAATTACATTCTCAGCCCATATTATTATTTTTTAAATGGAAATCTAAAAGCATACAGAACCCAGGCATGATGGTGTGCGCCTACAATTGCAGCACTTGGCATGCTGAGGCAGGAGGATCTCAAGTCCCAGGCCAGCCTGTATTATATAGCAAGACACTACCTTAAGAAAAAAAAAAGTGAGGAATAATAGCCACTCATGGACTCACAATCCTATTTTAATAAATGTTAAATTTCTGTCATATCCATAACCAAAAATTTTTTTTTTTTTCCTTTTTGAGACAGGGTCTCGCTAAGTTACACAGACTGCCTCTGGTCTTGAACTTGTGATCCTCCTGCCTCTGCCTCCCAAGCCGCTGGGATTACAGGCATGTGCCATTGCGCCCGGCAGACAGTTACTTCTTATTTAAGTTTAAAGACTCATGATTCATACTTTCTCTCGTGATTCAGCAGATAAAAAAGAAGAGAGGACTTATGTCTTCTCAGACATTAAACATTTATTGTGCTTCTATTAGCCAAACACTGATATATGCATATAATATATATATAATTATCATTATTTGTAGTGTTCAATTTGCACACCACTTTGTTCCAGGTTAGGGCTACATAATGAAATTGAGAAGCCAAGAATATTATCATTTATAATGCCTCTTACAATTTTATTTTCTTAATACCTTCAAGCTTTGAAGGTAAATGTTATTCTACTCTTTTTCTCTAAATTCTCATTCCAAGTTTCTTATCATTTTCCTTCTGTGGGTTTGGCACTTGTCAAGCCACTTGAGTGGTAGGATGTTTGGGCATGTTTATTTAGTTGCTAGTCGGCCACACCTTTGCTTTTCTTTCATTTGATCGAACTGTTATTGCTTGTAATTTCTACCTGGTTTTTCTACTTCAGTATGATAACTTCAGAGTGCCATCCTCTCCCTGGTCTCTGTTTTCTGTGCTTTGATGGAAAGTTGGTTATACTTTTTATTTTAAACAACTTTGTTGAAATATATAATTTACATATCATGAAATTCAGCCATTAGTATATTTAGCATACCATAAAATTCATCCCTTTTGTATACAAAGTTGTGCAACCAACATCACTTCTGATTCTAGAATACTTCCATCAACCTAGAAAAGAAAGCCTGCACTCATATCCATCACTCCCACCCCTGGCAAGCACTAAGCTCCTTTTATTCTCTATGAAACAGGCTACTCTGGAAATTTGGGGCTGGGGTTTGGCTCAGTTGGAAGAGTGCTGCTTTGCACTCTCTGAGGCCCTGGGTTTGATCCCCAGCACCACAAAAATGGGAGGACGTGGCAATCCACTTCTGAGGCAGTCCTATAACAATCAGCCATTGAAAACCCTATGAGGGTTGCTATGCATTGGACCCAACTCAATGGCACCTAACAACAGTAGCAAAATCTGGACGCTTAATATAAACAGAATCGTACCTCATAGGAGTCTTGCCTCTAGTCTCTCTGACTTAGCATAATGTTTTGAAGGTTCATTATGTTGTAGCATGTATCAGTACTTCATCTGATGAATAATACTCCATCATATTGATATGCCACATATTGTTTATTCACTCACCAACTGATGGACATTTGATTGTATCTATTTTTGGGGTATTATGAATAATGCTACTATGAGGTAAGTGAGGTGGTACACGCTTGTAATCCCAAGGACTCAGGAGGCAGAGGCAGGAGGATTGCACACTTAAGGCCAGAGGCAGCCTGTGTAGCTTAGCAAGGACCTGACTCAAAATAAAAAGTAAAAAAGGGGCTGAGGGTGCAGCTCACTGGTAGAGCACTTTCAAAGCATGTGTGCTTTGGGTTCAACTCCCAAGTACCACAAAAAGAAAAGAAAAGAAAAGAAAGAAAGAAAGAGGGAGGGAGGGACGGGAGGAAGGAAGGAAGGAAAGAAAGAAAGGGAAAGAGAGAGAGAGAGAGAGAGAGAGAGAGAGAGAAAGAGAGAGAGAGAGAGAGAGAGAGGAAGGAAGAAGGAAGAAAGGAAAGGAAGGAAGGAAAGAAAGAAAGATAGACGCAAGCCACTATGAGAATTCATATAGAATATTTTGTGAAGACATGCCTTCATTTCTCTTGGGTGTATACCTGGAACTAGAATTGATGTATAATATGGTAACTCTAAGTTTAGCTTTTTGAGGAACTGCTGAACCGTTTTCCAAACTGGCTGTACCATTTTACATCTCCCCCACCCCTGCAGCCATGTATGAGGCTTGCATTTTCTCTACATCCTCATCAACCCTTACTAGCTTTTTTTTTACTTTAGCAATCCCAGCAGGTGTGAAGTGACAGGTCATGCAATTTTTGATTTACATTTCCCTAGTTACTAATGGAGATGGGCATCTGGTTATGTTTTTGTTTGTTTGAGACAAGCTTTTACTACATGGCTCAAGCTGGCCTTGAACTCATGACCCTCCTTCCCTAGCCTCTTGAATGCTGAGATCATAAGTGTGTGCTGTCAGGCTGGCTCCTTTTCATGTTCTCATTGGCCATTTGTATGTGACTTCTTTGGAGACTGCCAATTTTTAAATTGGACTAATTTTTTAAAATATTGCTAAATTTTAAGTTTTTCATACATACTAAACACAATTTCCTTATTAGACACATGACTTGCAAATATTTTCTTCTATCCTGTCTTTTCACTCTCTTGATGATGTCTTTGGAAACATAAAAGTTTTTATTGTGGAGGCCCAATTTATATTTTCTTCTGTTGTTTATACATTTTGGTGTTACATCTAAGAAATCTTTTCTCTTTTTTAATGTCACAGAGATTTAGTAGTATATTTTCTTGGAAAAATTTACAGTTCTGGCTCTTATATATAGGTCTATAATCCATGTTGAGTTAGTTTTTGTGTATGGTATGTGGTTGTTGTTGTTGTTAGGTGCCGTGGAGTCGGTATCTGACTCATAGCGACCCTCTGTACAACAGGAGAAACACTATTGTCAGTGCTTCTCTGTTCATAGGGTTTTCAATGGCAGATTGATTTTTGGGAGGGGGTTGCCAGGTCCTTCTCCCAAGCCTACAGCTTCTGGTGTTCCCAGGCGGTCTCCCATCCAGGTACTAACCAGGCCCGACCCTGCTTAGCTTCTGAGATCTGACGGGATCGGATGCCACAGGGCTATGGCTGCAGGAATCAAATTCATTATTTTGCATGTAGATATACAACTGTAGAAACAATTCTTTCCCCATTGAATTATCTCAGCAACCTGTCTAAGATTATATCTTTATTACAGAACTTCCCAAATTTTGCCTTGTTTTGTGGCAAACTGTATAGATCTTTCTCTCTCATTGGAGGACAATGTCTTGTTCATTTAATGAGAAAAATGTAGGTGAAAATCACTTACCATAGGGCCCCATAGTTAACATTTCTTTATTTCTTTTGTCTCCTTTAGTACCACTTAGTGTCATAATTTGTACAAGGTGGTGGTGTTGTTAGGTGCCTTTGAGTCAAGTCTGACTCATAGTGACCCTCATAGAGTTTTCAGTGGCTAATTTTTTTTGGAATTACTTGGGGAGTGGATTGCCACGTCCTTCTCCCATTTTTGTGGTGCTGGGGGAATCAAACACAGGTCCTCAGTGGGTGTGGAGTAGTCCTCTGCCAACTCAGCTAAGCCCCGGCTTGTACAAGGTAGTTACCATAAATGTTTGCTAAATGCAAAATAAGCTTGAGAATGTACTCCAAAAGGGTGTGGGCTCCCAAAGCTGATTAGACGGGAGATCCAGAACAACTCTCAGGCCTTTTCAAGCTAAGACTCTGAATAATTACAGAGAATGACCCCAACAGTGTAGAGAAGTTGTGGTGTTGCCAGTGCAGGGGCCTCTAAATTGTTCCTAATCCTCAAAGGCAAGTGACAGACACACTTTCACCAAATGTGAACCCAAATGCTTAAAGCAACCTTGAATGTCCAGAATGCATCCCGCCCCCGGTTTAATTTCTAGTTCTTCAAGTGTCTACCTATTTAATCGCTTATCTAGGAATAAAGTTTTAACTTGTGGATGTGACCTCAATTCCTCAAAATTGATTGTGGTTCTTACCGGCTTAAAAAGGAAAGTATTTTTCAGGCAGCAACAACCACTATTGAAAAGGCAAAGAAATGGCGCAGGCAATTCTGCTTCCAGTGACCCTTTTCTCCTTTTCTTTTTCTGTCTTATGCGCGTTAAACATTAGGAGCTCTCACAACCTCTCAGAAAATAGAACAGGAGACTGAGGATAAAGGTCTGCTCATCCCACACAGAAGCTCCCTAAGGTTCTGTGTCCAGGCAATGTGCCTGCCTGCTGCTAAGCTATCTTTTTGTGCGATCCTGGAATCTGCCCCTCTGTGTGAAAGTAGGTATGAAGCACCTACAGAACCGTAGGTGTGTATTACAGGGTACCTACAGCACCTTTTGTTACACAGCCCTTACCAGCTTTTAAAACCTTTCCCAGGGTACTAGCTCCCACAGCTAAGTACTGCCAGTTACAGTTCCTGACTCCCCAGCTGGTGTTCCAACCACTTGGACAAACTGTCTCTCTACAAATAATCTGGTACGGAGCTCCTTAAACATTTTCTTCCTGTCTTTCTAGAGATTGTGGCCTTTTCTTAACCCTAAATTAACTAGGATACAGGGAGGCCTGCTTTATTTACTTATTTTTGCTAGAGATGGATCCTAGGGCTGGGATTTAGCTCAGTTGGTAGAGCGCTGCACTGCAATCTCTGAGGTCCCGAGTTCAATTCCCAGCACCGCAAAAATGGGAGAAGGACCTAGCAACCCACTCCCAAGGCAGTCCTGAAACAGTCAGCTATGAGGGTTGCTATGAGTTGGATACTGACTCAACAGTACCTAACAACAACAACAACAGAGATGGACCCAGGGTTTCACGCATGCTAGGCAAGCTCTGTACCATAGAGCCACCCCAAGCCCTATTTATTTATTAAAAATATTAGACTTTATATTATCTACTCATTTATTTATTTTGCAGTACTTGGGGGTTGAACCCAGGGCCTCGCAAATATGACGCAAGTGCTCTACCACTGAGCTGTACCCCCAGCCCATTTTTAAAGTTTTTATCTTGAGATGGTCTTGCTAAATTAGGCAGGCTGCCTCTGGCCTGGAACCTGTGATCCTCCTGCCACCACCTCCCGAGTCGCTGGGATTACAGGCGTGCACCATGGCACCCGACTAGACTTTATATTTCTAGATCAGTTTTAGTTCACAGGAAAATTGCACGTACAAAGCTCTCCTCGCCCCCGGACGTAGCTTATCATCCCCATAAAGTGGTACATCTGTTACTCACAGCCATGAGTTTACACTGACACACCTTTATCACCCGCGGTCTGTAGTTTACACCGAGGTTCACTCTTAGTGGTGTATATTCTGTGAGTTTGAACAAACGGGTAACGACATGGATGCTACACAGTAGTTTCATTGTCCTAAATACCCTCTGTGCACCACGAGGTAGGTGTTAGGGGTGCGAAGGGAGGAAAGAAAAAGCGCATCGCAGAGGCTTGGATTATCCCCAAACCAAGTTTGCCCGAAGTTCAGCAGCTCCCCGCCGTCGCATCCCTCCAAATCCGGCTCCGGGACCGGTTCCTCCTCCTTTTGTTTAAGTGCCAAGCAAATGGCTTTCCTGTTGACACCGGGAGCCCGGGAGAGGGCAGGAAGAGGCCAAGCGTCCTCCGCTCTCCTCCTCCCTGTCCCGCTTGTTTGTTTTGCACGCGCCGGCTTGGGTCGAGGGGAGCCTGCAGAGAGCGTGGCCAGAGGGCGGCCCTACGGCCCTAACCCCTCCCCGAGGAGGCGAGGCCCGGCCCGAGCCCGCCCGATCCCGGCTGGAACTCCGCGGGGCGGGGAAGGGAAGAGGAAGGGGGAAGCGAGCGGCCGGGAGCGAGCCCAGGGCGAAGGAGGCCGCCGGTGCGCGGGAGGCGGCGAGGTCGGCTGCGCCCCCGCCCCCTGCAGGTGGAGTTTGCGGGGGTGGCGGTGCCCGCAGCCGCCTCCGCGGAGGCCGCCTTCCCCGCCGCGAGGCGCTGGCGCGGGGCACCGGGAGCCCGCGGCCGGGGGCGCTGGGGCCGCAGCTCGCCCGCAGTCCCCGCTGCGCACTCGCGCCTCGCCCATGGCTGAGGGCCGGCGGCGGGACGACGAGGAGGAGGAGCTGCGGGAGCGCCGGGAGCTCGGGGGCCCGCGCCGCGCCCGGGGCCGTGCGCTCTCGGGCCACTCGGCAGCAGGTGAGGGGCGCGGGATGCGGGGTGGGGAGCGAGGGCTGCGCGCGCCAGGGCCTGGCAGGTCCTGTCCCGGACGCTGGCATTTCCTTCGTCAGCCTGCAGGGGACTGGCACGTTTGAGTCTTGGAGGCGGGGGGCCGGGGGTGGACAGTGGACTTGGCATCCTCGTCCTCACTTCTGGGCTGTGCCCGGGGGAAATTCAAGCTGGCCTCTTTACCTGCTGGACGTCCTGGGGCCGAAACTCCAAATTTTCCGTGCAAACTGAATCCAAGACCTGCTGGCTTGGAACTTGCGGCCCAGGTGATTCCTTATCTCTGGGTGAGTCAGAGGCCAGTGGAGAACCGACCGAGTCTTGCCGTCTTTCTGGACCACAGCCCCTCCCGAGGGCTTTCACTGCGCGGCGCCGACCAGGTCACACCACGTGCTCTCACTGAGTCAGGTCCCCGGCGTCGCCTGAACTTCGGACCCCTGGGGCGCTCCTGCCCTCCCCCACCGCCGGAGCTCACCAGTTTTCTGTGCGTCTGGCTTTAGAGTTATTTTGTGAAACTCCCCTTCACTTGGTGAAGCGAACTGCAGAACACAGCATCCGAAAAGGTGGTTCGTTTGGACCGAGGATCCCTTTGTGGGCCTGTAGCTACTTTTATGAACTTGAGTTTTTGGGTGCACAAAAGCGGCACAGATCAAGTAGTTTGGCGCATAAGTGGAAGAGTGAATAAGTGTAGATCCACACCCCTTCCCTCTTCCAAGGCCAGCTTTCAGCCGAACATAATGGAGAGGAAATTCTTTGGTCTATGGTTCCAACTGAGTTATCTGAAAACAAGAGAGAACAAACCTGGTAGGGGGGGCGGGGTGGCAACAAAGGGAGATGAGGAAGGTTCAGGTGAGAATGAGTCACTGGCGGGCTCTTTAGAAAGTGCAGTGCAATGAATGCTCCATCAAGCGGGGGAGAAGCTTTCCCTTAACCACCAAGAGGAAATTGGACAATTGAAGAACGTAGTGGGTCTGTGGGGAACAAATGGTGGAAAAGGGGATGGAAGAACGTGATCAGAACATGAAGAAATGGTCAATTTGATACCCTTGGTAGAATCTTGGAAAATCATTCCCTATGCCCAATACTAGGACTTTTCAGCAAAATAAGGCATTTGACTGTCTCCATGAGCACCAATTGTTTTGAACATAATTAATAGTTTTGTTCAATGTAAGCTCAGACCTAGTGAAGTGATGAGTAATTGCTGGATATGAGTAATTTTTTCTTCAAGAATACAATGAAAAGGTTTACAGGGATGTCCCTTCACTGAATTCCAGATTTAAACAATGTAGGCTGTCCGGGAGTCTTAAAAGCCTCACTCTTACAAGGCACTGTACTTTGGAAAGTTATGTTAGAATTCAAACTAGATAAGACTGGAATATATGTTTGCCATTTAGTGTATTTTTTCCAAGGCTAATGGAAATGGCATTTTTGTAACTTTTTACCAGTTCCATAATTTCTTAAGACTGGCAGAAGCTTTTCTAGGTTCTGTGATATTTCACAGAGACATGATGTTGTGTACTTTTTGCACTCAGAAACCAGTGTTTGCAGTTTTCTAACCATTTATACACCTTTTCTCTGCAGAGGTGAGGGGACAGCAGTATCCTAGAGTGGGTAGGGAGTCAAACTTGCAATTTAGGGATTATTTCTTTGGGGATAAACTTTTTTAATAGTTTACATCTCTACAAGTGGTGCTTCTCTTTCCCCCTCATTACCTAACATGTTTTCCAGCACCATCACATTCCTTACCAAGCTTGGGCATTTGTTAGTTATGCCTGTGCTGGCTGTTGCTCTCTTCTGAGTGAAAGAAGGAACTGACCCAGAGGCTTAATGGCTCCCTCAGCTGCTGCTTTTTAATCTTTCACTTTTCCTGTTCTCAGTACTCCCTCCTTCCCCCATCACTTTATAATCTAAAGATTTTCCTTTTCTTTGATCTCACCTAACTTGATAACATAAACCCTGGATTTGTGGATTTGAGGGAGCCTGTGAACTCTTTCTGAATTATTATATAAATGCTTCTATTTATTTTCCCAACATTGTTGTTAGGTGCCATAGAGTGGAATCCGACTCAGCAACCCTTATGTGCAACAGAAATACTACCTGACACTGTGCTATGCACAGTTTTTTTATTATGTTTGAGCTCATTGTTGCAGACACTGTGTTTCTTCTCTTTTCGAATAGTGTCACATCAGCAAAAGGAGGTCTTAGGGGCTTTATTCCATTCCCATTATTAAGGTAGACTCTACTTTGAGGTGCCAGCTCTTCTCCAGTTCCAGCCAGGAGAGCTTATTTCCTGGCACTGTATTTGACAGTGCTTCTCTGCTGTTCATAGTTTCCAATGGCAAATTGTTTCTGGAGTGGGCAGCCGGATCCTTCTCCCTAGTCTTGGTCTGCAAACTTAGCTGAAACCTGTCCACCATGGGTGGCCCTGCTGGTATCTAAAATACTGGTGGCACAGCTTTCAGCGTCCCACCAACACCCAAGCCCCACAACATGACAAGCTGACAGATACATGGGGGTGTTGCAATATAAATACAATAAAAGCTTGTGAATTTTAAAGTGAAACTCCTGTTACCCATGCTTGAGTAAGAAATGGAATATTTTCATTTTTTAAGAAACGTATTCCTATCCCTGCCAGGCATAACCTCCCCTGTCCATACATTTAAGTTTAGTTTAGTTTTTTTTTTTTTTTTTCCACACTGGGAATCAAACCCAGGACTTTGCACACTGGGCAAATGCCCTACCAATGAGCTATATCACTAGCTTTGTTGTTTGACTCTTCTTAGTTGTTGTTTTGTTTTTTGTTTTGTTTGTCTTGTTGTGCTGGGGATTGGACCTGGGGCATTGTGCATGCTAGGCAAGTGCTCTACCACTGAACTACATCCCCAGCCTTATTTTTTTGACTTTTGTAATTGTTATTTTCTTTCTTTTCTGTATAATTTTACTATACACATGTGCATCCTTATAAAATATTATATACCTTTACCTATTTTACATCTTGACCTAAGTGGAATTACCCTGTGTGTATTATATTCTTCAGTGGCTTGCTTTTGTGTGTGTGTGTGTGTGTGTGTGAGTTGACCATTAATTTTATTAACCCAGCAGAAACCAGGTAATGGTGTTGAAATGTCTGGAATGAGTTCTTCCAATTCAAAGGCCAATGGCCCCAGGCAAGATCTGATCACCGGATGATGATAGTAGGGCATCCTTAGGAAATAAAAGCAATTTTTAAAAATGATGTTAAAATTGGATTTGGGTTATCATGATCTTATGTTACAGTAGAGGATGCTAACTGACTTGGTGCTTATCCTCTGCATAAAATGTATCTCTTATGTTTTCCTAGCTTTTTAGTGTGCTTATGAACCCAAAGCCTTGCCCATGCTGAGCATGCACTCTTGCTACTGAGCTACACACCCAGTCCTGTTGTCCCGGCTTTTAAAGTAATAAAGTATCTTTGATGTGACACCAAAAGAAGAGAAAAGCCCTGCTGAAATTCTGAAGAATTGCAAGAGACACCAGGTGCTGAGGGGTCAGTTCACTACAGGCTAATTCTGTAGCAATTTGTGATTCCTGAGATTGATTTAGGAACAGCTATAGGAAAGGGGCTGGGATTTAGCTCAGTTGGTAGGGTGCTGTGCTGCAGTCTCTGAGGTCCCGAGTTCAATTCCCAGCACCGCAAAAATGGGAGAAGGACTTGGTAATCCACTCCCTAGGCAATCCCAAAACAGTCAGCCATTGAAAACCCTATGAGGGTCGCTATGAGTTGGATACCAACTCGACGGCACCTAACAGCAGCACAACATAGGAAAGGTAAGTGGTAAGCATAGAGGATCCTAGTGCTTGAGTTTCAGGCACAGAGGCCAAGGTGTCGAGAATCTGATACCATGTGAAATGTTTACTGTTGATGGTGGGTGCAGGATCCTTAGTTGCCTGACCTGACATGGAGTGGTAATGTCCGCAGCAGTGAGAGCCACAGCCCACTCCTAATGCCTCAACCTGCAGAGTTCCCTTTCTGGGGACCTCCACTCAGGCAAAAGCTGGGTTGTTGGCTCAGTCGTAAAAAAGAATCTTAGGATGGGTCAGTAGGAGAATGAAGCAGCTTGAAGTTTATTAGGTAAAGGAAAGGGGTGGTGGACACTTCAGAATGAAGCTGGACGCACAGAGAGGGAGAGAGCCCTAAGAAAGAATCACAGTACACGTCCAAGACCTGCAGTCTGGCTTCTCGAGGCAGAAGAGCCCACCAGTGGGTGTTCCCTCTAGTTTTATTTAACCTAGGGCACACCTGTGTGACCTCAGTCCTGGGTGTCACGCTCTGGGCACACCTGGAAAGTGCTTGGGGTTACAGTGTTCAAAAGGTAACAACCAAAAATTCAATTCTAAGCTCAGACAAAATGATGGCCCCTTCACCCACTCCCTCCATCACAAAGCACCTGCCCCGATGCAGAGGAGGCTTTAGGAGACACTGTTTTAGGGGCGTGCCACTGACACAGGAACACAGGTCAAAATAGGTAATAGGTCAAAAGAAGTTCCATTGTTTAGGGTTTAAAGTAGAAACATTTTGGTATTGCTTCTGTTGGAGGAGCTTCCCTTTTGTAGAATGAGATTAGAAAGTGGCCCAGGAAGTGCATAGTACAGGTTTATAGACTAGAAGAGTCACAAGGAAGCTGCCTGGCCATGTGCTCACTGCAAACGTGGCCCATAATCATCCCCTTTGTGAAGGCCTCAAAGCAACACAGAATTACAGAGGGGAGAGCAAGATTAAACCCAAAGGCCACATACATTTTGACTCCGAGTATAGCTATTTTAACATTTTCTTCAAAATATTTCTGGAAATATTTTGAGTTTTCACAACCTCTTCTTAGTAGTTGTGTCAGAGTCCTTGATTTTCGGCCGGTGAGACTAAACCAGACTCTGGGGTGAGGGCTCTTTCTTTCTCATGTCCCCTAAATTTTCCCTGTTTTCCTGTCCTACCTCAGTAATATAAAAGCCAGACACAACACCTGGATTCTTGGGGTACCTTGCTACTCTGAGTGTCAGTCACCAGTACGGCAGAGAAGGTTTGGGTGTGCTAATCCAGTGCTTCTCCAGCTTCTTGTGCGTGCACCAGCATCACCTTGAATTTTGAAGGAGTTATACACACGGATTTCTGGGCGCCAACCCAGGTCTCTGATTCAGTTTGCTTGGGAGTGGGCCTGCGATTTTTCATTTTTAACACGTTCCCAGATGATAATTCATGCTGCTGGTTCAGAAGGGCGATGCTCTTTGCAAAACTCCTTCTAATTAAGAGAGAGATCACATCCCAACACTGAGGCATAAGAAATACTAGTAGTTCCTTCTGGCTCATTTGTCCTTTTGAACTGGTAGGGTGAAAAATAAGAAGATAAACACGGAGATCTCCACAGACCAGCACATCAGGCTTAGTTTCCATTGTGGGTTTTCTCAACAGCTTAAAGGATTTCATGGTTGATTTATGCGGGCCAGCCCATATAATCAATTTCATTCTTTGTTCCTGATTTTCTTCCTTGTGTCATTGGCTGAATTCTTCATTATAGACTATAGGGCTACATTTGGCGTGGTAGCACCTCTGTGTTTGTGGTAGTTAGCGCTAGCAAAGGGGACGAAGTGGAGAGAAGAGGGGAAGTAGAAGTTGGGGTGACCACCTCTTTCCAGTTTTCCTAGGATTATCCCAGGAAACCCCTCCCTCCCAGGCAGATGGGCATGTATAGTCACCGTAGCCAAGGGCTGTCTGTGACCTTGTGGGGAAGAGGGAGGAGAAGGAAGGATGGAGACTGCTGATGAGGTTGTTTATACTCTCATCACTGCCTCAGACAGAGTGTGGAATGTGGAGTGTCGTGCTTTTCCAGTTAA
>VMDO01038254.1:0-13636 GCA_007922755.1 Pedetes capensis
CAACTCTTCCCCAGTAGTCTTTTGAGTGCCTTCCAACATGGGGGGCTCATTTTCGGGCACTATATCTGACAGTGTCTCTTTGCTATTCATAGGGTTCTCAATGGCTAGTTGTTTCGGGTGTGGCTTGCCAGGTCCTACTCCCTAGTCTGTCTTAGTCTGGAAGCTCAGCTGAAAATCTGTCCACCATGGGTAACCTTGCCATATCTAAGGTTATAGTGGCAGAGGTCTCAGCCTCATTGCAACATACAAGCCCCCACAGTGCGGCAATTTGACAGACATGTGGGGGTCCTAGAATATGGGAACCAATAAATGACATGTTTGTATCCCCCACATTAGTAAGTATAATAAATGTGCAGAGGAATGAAAAATAGAAGGAAAAAAGAAGAGAGACAGTGAAGAATAGTGGCAAAAGGAGAATGAGAGGGGAAAGAGAAAGCAAAGGAGACAGAGAAGTAAGAGGGGGAGAGAGATGAGGACACAGAGAGGAGGGAATGAGTAGGCTGAAGCAGGGGGAGGGAGACACGGTGGTAAATGTCAGCAAAGTGCCATGGCTACTGATCACACAGTGCTGAGATACTGATGTTGAATTTGCTTCTGTTGGGTAGTAGCCGTGGCCCAAGGAGAACCTGTTCACCTAACTTCAATTCTCTGTCCCCAGGAAATGCCTAAGACAGTGGTCCTCAAAATTCAGTGTGCAAAAGAAGCACTGGTGATCTCAATGTTGGTTCTTTGCAGCTGGATTTCCATCCCTGCATTTCTCCCTAGAGAATGTGATTTAGTGGGGTCTCTAGCAGGATCCCAGGTCATTATGAAGCAGATGCTGGGGGTGGGGGTGATGACACAGTGGCCTAGGGGTTGCGCCCAGGTTCTGCTCTCCTGAAGCTCTCTCTAGCCGCTACCTCTGCTCACCAGCTCAGTTGGGAAATCTACTACCTGATTCCACCTGCAGGACTTTCATGGGCTATGCTAGGATTCGTTTCTAACCATTGGAACCCCTCCATCTCCAAGAAGACTCCAGATTCAGGCTCCTGCCTTTGTGTTTTCCACAGTCATTATTGTATCACTGTTATTCCAGAGCTGTGTTCTTCACTTTCCCAGGGCTTTTGTCTCCTCTTAGATACCCATTTGTGTGATTGACCTTATACTGACTCTTAGCTTCCTTAAATCAGCTTAAGTATGCATGCTCTTCTCTCCATACTGTGACACCAATTATCTTCCAGGTAAATATCACAGATAGCTTCCTATCCCATGTTCATATCTAGTTCATCTCCATGTTCAGTCTCATCTGCAGCTACCCATGCCTGAGCGTCGCCAGATGAGTCGATATCACAGCATGGTTCCTCTTACACGTCCCAACTGTTAGGACGCAATGATTGTTACGGTGTAACAGCCAATAGTTGCTTTGTCAATGGCAGCAAGTTGCTTTGTCAATGGCAGCCCAAGCTGAGGAGCTGCCACACAGGTACTTAAACAAGGGACATCCACTCAGATAAAGCCTTGTCTTTGGCTACTTTGCAGAAAAGAATTTCAGGATGAGTCAGAGTGAAACACAGTAAGTTTTGTGAGTAGAGATAAACGATAGTACACACTTCAGATTTAAGCAAAAGCATTCAGAGAGGGAGGGATCCAAGAAAAGAAGAGTATATTCAAGGCATGGATTCAGGCTTCTCAAGATAGAGTGAGTCACACTGCACACCTAAGTCTTAACAATACCTATATATATGATTTGGAGGCTTTTGAAAATACATTGCTTAAAGGATATAACTTACAACCAGGCTCAAAGGTTAAGTTTAAAAAATAAGTATAAATTTTTAAAAATGGGCTGATTTACTTGTTTCTCTTATCTTGAAGAGTTTACTTTTTGTAAACAAAACTGTAAGCGGCTTTCATGAGAGCATCCTTTAAGTTTAGGGATGAGAGCAGAGAGCTGACATCATAAAATTCAAAGACCATGATCTTCTGGCCCTAAGTAAGCAGGGTGCTTTTGTTATTCTAACATCCTTGTTTGAGATCTCCTAGGAAAACAAGCATTGTCTCTGTGTAGGCGATCTCCACTGATCTTGTCAGCTGGGTTGAAATTTCTGACTCTCAGCCAACAGGAGATGTAACCAGATTCCAAAGTGAGGGGCTTCTTTCCTTCTGAGGTCCCTTTACTTTTTCTCTTTCTGTCCTACCTCAGCCACATCAAGGGCCTGGGTTCAAGTCATATTTCTGTGTATTGGTCAAAAGATGACAATATATTTTTTTTTCTTTTAGGCATTCATATATTATATGAGGATAATAATTTTATGCAAAAATTATAGTAATATGGGCTTTGGAGTTTTATAAAGACCTGGATCCAAAACCCAGTTGTACCAATTACTAGCTAGGTAAAACAGGACAGGTTATTTACACTCCAAGTGATTGTGATGAATTGTCACTGCTGTCACTATCATCATCTTTATCACCAATTTCATTTGCTCCATTCACTCAGTGAATGCTGGGGTACATACGATGCATATGCCAGCCAGTTTGAGGGATCCAAAGGGAGGCAAGTGTGGCGTGAGGCCTGAAATGAAGGTTCCATGTTATGTGCAGCCTTGACATCTGATGAACCTGGAAGGCTGAAAAGGTCTAAGCATGAGTCCCCCAGCCCCCTCTGCTCCCACCGAGAAGGTCCTCTAGCCAGACAGCCCTCCTGAACAAGGAGACCAGGTGCCATTCTTTCCCATCCTCCTCATGAGTTTCAGTTTGCCTCTCACCCAAGAATTCTTCAAACAAGCCAACTGCAGCCTCTTGATAATCAGGAGCCACCACACCCTCTTGATACCACAGAGCCTATCTCCGGCAGCCCTCAGTATTCATGGTACTCCTGAGTGCAACCCTTGTATGGCAGGTAGTGTCTTTCCTCAGGCCAGGGATAGATGTGACCAAGAAACTGCTCTTGATCCCATCTGTCTAATGTTCGGGCCATAGGTGAGACTCCTTCCCTCACCAAGCAGGCAAAGAGGAAGTAACACAGCAAGCATGGTCACTGATCACGCAATTCACAGTCTAAAGGAGAAATTATTTGGGTGAATGGGCCTTTGAAGCCACAGAGAGAAAATGCTATGTGAGTAGAGAGGAGGAGGAAGAAACTCTGTGTGGATGCATGCAGATCAGTAGACTTCATAGATGGAAGGATATTGGCCCAACTGATAAGTCTCACATGAACAATTATCATGCAGCATTGTGCCCATGTCCCCCCACCCCCAGGACATACCCAGCATTCTTAAGTCAGAGGGGGTCTGCTGCTTCCATTTATAAGCCTAACACTCTCTGCACTTGAGACAGGACTCTGTAGTCCAGAACTGCTGGGCTCTGTCCTCAGTGTTGAAGGCTTCTTTTAAAGCTACTTTCATTTTATATTCTGCTGTTGAGTACTTCTCTGCTAAAACAGTTACCAACCCTTGTTCTTGTCTTCCGCTTGTCCCTGCTCTGCAAACAACCTGCTCAGTCCTAGTCTTTGACATCTGAGGCCCATAGTCACCTATCTAAGGCTAGAACTTAGCCAAAACAGCAGCAAGCACTATTTATAATGCTACCTTCTTAGAAATTCCACCCCCTTACGTATACATAAAAATGTTTTTGTTGTTTAAATCTTGTTTAATCTCTCTCTAACTCTTTAAGGTAAAAAGTGCCACCACATGCAAAAACTAAGACTCATGGGTGTTATATAACTGAACTAAAGTCAGATATCTGGTATATGTAAAATTGAACACTTGATTTCAGGTTTTCTTGACTCTAAATTTATGCTCAGAACCTCTGTGTTGTTCTAATGTAATGTTTATTGTTGCTAATTGAAGGAGTTATGTCAAACAAATTGGCAACTAGTTACTTTCAAATTAAGCTCAGACTGCATGTTCTAACAGAAATGTGCCTCACTCTCTAACAGAAGTAAGCTGATTCTTTAAAAACTAGAAAGTAACAATTATTACCATATCTTTGTTTGCATAAAGGCAACCTTGTTTGGTTTTCTTTCAAACCAAATTACATATTTATTCACATACATTACTTAACTGGAGTGGTCTGTCAACTGGATGAAACATACAGATTCAGGGTTAGTGGACCTGCTGCTAAATATCTTTCTCAACACCTGCAAGTAAGTTTTCATCCTCTGCAACTCTGCAGGTTAATTCCAAAAGAATCTGAATTAGTATTTCTTCTGAGAACACCATGAAATGACACAGAAGAAAATGGCCTCTATGTTCTTAGTTGAGATTTTGAGTGGTCCAATGAATCTGGTTATGACTTCTCCCAGAGACACAGTTATAATAAATCCTGCAGTTCAGCTGTGCTCATTTGCAGTGCCAAAAAGACAATTCTGAAAAAGCCTACTGAGAAAACCACGTGGTGCTTTCAATGGGATTTCTGAAACATCATTCCAGCCCATTCTACTCCGGGCCTGGAATTTGAAAGCCTTTTGTTGTGATACAAGAGAGAAGACTTCAGCAATACTCTGTCAACGTGGTCCAGGTATATTTCTACTCCTGAGAAGGGGAATTGAACTTCTTGCTCTTCAGACCAATTTAGACAGGTGAAGATGTTTATTTTAGGCAATCATATGTTCTCTGGAAGTAGTCCATTAGTTTAAGAAAAATACCAACTCTTGATAGAAATTTGGTTGGAGAGATTCTCTTGCTGATGCCTCATACAGTAGTCACCTCCCAATTTTTTCAGCAAGCCTGTACTACCTGGGAGAACAAGACTGAATTTCCAAGAGATTAGATGTTAAGCCTAATGTCAGGTTTAATAAAGCAGCTGAGTTTTAGCCAGAAGGTTGCTATATTGAGAAATCTCAGGCTAAAAGAATCATTATTTCTTTAATCAATTACTCACTGAATCTCAAATGTTAAAATTTACGGGGAAGTAAAAGAGCATCTGCAACAGGAGACTATAGCCTGGGGTCCACTGAGCTCTACTAGAGGCCAGAGGGAGCCCCAGTGGCCAAATTAACAACCAGGGATTTCATACAGTTTTGTTTCTGTCCATGTAAACATTGGTCACATTTCTTTTTCTCTAAAGAGTCAAAAACATTTGTTCATGTTTTTAAAGGATTTAAGAACCATGCGTTTAGATCAATATTTATTTATATCTGCACATATCAGTGCTCCAGGAGATCAAGGAACTTCATAGGATCACAAGGCCAGAGAGAGGCAGAAGTGCTAGGCCTGTATCTTCAGCTTTGTAGGCCAGGTCAGCAGGGTGCATCCAAGCCATCAGAAAGAACAGGATTGCTTCTCTGGCTACCTCTAAATTATAGCCAATAATCAGGGTCTAAGAAAAGAAGTGACATCAAACACGTTGCTCAAGAGTAAGAAGTTTGTCTATTGAGTGCATTTATAGCTAAGATTTGGAACAGAAGGGTATCTTAGATAGAGTTACCCCCAAAATGAGACCTAAGAGAAAAATATGGACATGAGTAGTCTAATTCAGTGATGACGCCAAGAGTCACTATAAGGGAATGAGAGCATGACATAGGAAAGGGCAGAAAATCAGTAATCAGTATGCTATATTGTGGGCAGATAGGACACCATTGTTAGCACACCATGGCTCAGAATTATTCCTCCAGAAAGCAAGAAGCTGGAACACTTTATCTTCTAACTGCTGTTCTTCATCAGCTGAGGGCTTTTCTTGATTATAAAAGAAACTCGGGTAGAAAGAGATACCAGTCACATAGGGAAATTGTTTGCAAAGAGCCCCCAGAGTTCCAACAGGATTTAACGCCACCTGCTAAAAAGGTGTTTCAGAAGTTAAATGAAGGATGATAAATCTGTGGACTAAAGCATTGTCAGGTAATATATTTTTATGAATAAAAGGGAGTTAAGAAGTCATCTACTGCAATGATCTCTTCTTTTACAACCCAGGCAAAGTTAAGACATCCCCTTTAATGCCACTTAAAACAGTGATTTCTGCTACTCCTTTCAATGTTAGGGACTATGTTGCATGTACATGTAGCTTTTCTTGCTTCAAGATCATTCCTATACATTGCTTACATCATTTTTACAGAGTCAGAATTGACTAGACTTTTTCACTGGTGGCCAATTTCTCTTCTGAATCCACACAGAAGAAATTTAAAGTCCCTTTCAAACGATTGCCAGTCTTCAAGATGGGCTCAGTACTTCCTGCTTCCTGGTAATTCTCCCTCATGCAGTCTCCTCCCACACTGCATAAATCTGACTTATGCATCCAGAGAATATCATGGGAATGACAGAATGTAAGTGCAAGGACTAAATCATTGAACTGATCGTGGTTTCCATCTTCTTATAGATCACACACTCTGGGGGAAACCAACTGTTACATCATGAGGACACTCAAGAAGCCCTGTAAAGAGGTCTGCATGGTAAGAACTGAGTTCTACTGCCAGCAGTGATGTGAAGAAGCTATTTTGGAAGTAGATTGTCTGTTGCCAGCCAAGCCTTCAGATGACTTCAACTGCAGCCAACATTTTGAATGCAAGTTCATGAGAAACCATGAACCAGAACCCCAAGCTATGCATCTTCCAGATTCTTGACACAGAAACCATATATAATGTCATAATTTTTTAAGTCACTAGATTTTGTGATAATGTGTTACACCATGCACATACCTAGCACTTAGGCTTTTGTCCATTTAAACATAGCTTCCCCTCCTCTTCTATTCTAATGAACAGTCCACTTTGCTTTCTCTCTTCCTTTTGTGGCCTGGATTTCTGCTTTATTTGCTCGGTTACTGAACCATTTTTATATGCCAGTAACTTTTTCAGTGTTAGTCTGTATTAGTTAATCTCTGTTGAAAATTAAACAATCTCAAAATCAGCTGTTTTATGCATAATAAAGGGGAATATGTTGTCTCATGTGATTGAGTTTCCAGAAGAAAACAGAAGACTGACCTTAGAGATAGATGAAACTAGGAATTTAAATGACATGGGTGCTTGTTCTCTTTCCTGGTTTTTATCCTAGCTTTTGGCTTCATTTTCAAATCTTCTATTCCCAGGAAGTTATAATCATTTTTATGCAGTTTTCACACTCAAAGCTTTGTGGCCAGAAGCTAAAGAAAGTTCTTCCTTGCCAAACAGTTCCAGTGTTAAAAATCTCAGGGAAGAATTGCAAACAGTCTGACCTAAATCTTTCTCCAATCCCTAGATCACTGTGATAAGAATGCTTCATCATACTGAGGTGGGTTGTGTGTTCAGCCCTGTGACTAGGGGAACATTGGCTGGAAGCTTATAATGTCAGTGGCAGGGGGATGCACTCAACATTCTATGCTGTTCAGCCTGAGGAATTCTTTTCAGAGACCTCTACTTATATGAAACCAGGGTCTTTATACCACAAAAAAAGAATGTCAGGATGAATCACTATGAATCAAAGTTGGGGTTTATTAAGAAAAGTTAATACAGATTTAACTGTAGGTATTTGGAGAGAGAGAGAGAGAGACAAAGAGAGGAGAGACACTTAAGAAAAGAAGAGTGGTGCATACTCATTATCGTTTAGATCTAAAATGTTCCCCTCCCCACAAAAGTCATGTGTTTGAATATTGAGATCCCAGTTGGTGGCAGTGTCCTGGGAGATTATGGAACTTTGGGAGGCAAGGTCTAACTTTGTAGAAAGTAGTTCATTGGGGGCGGGCCTTTGGAGGTTTTACCCTGGGCCTCAAGTTCCTATCATTCTCTTCTGTCTGCTCCTGATACGCCATGTCATGAGGTTCTCTGCCACAAGCCGGCCATGCCTGCCCTGCCACTACACCTTCCTACCTCTATGGACTAAAATCCTCTAACCATGAAATCCCAATAAACCTTTTCCCCCATAAGTTTGTTGTGGTCAGTTTTTATACCACAGCCACATGAGCAGACTAATACAGAAACCTAGTACCAGGAGAGGGGTTGTTGCTGTGCAGAAATCTAACCATGTGGTTCTTAGGCCATTGAAACTTTTTAGCAGGAGGAGTTTGGATAAGTTTGGAGATGCAGGTGTGACAGGCTCTTGAATGTTATAAGTAGAGCTTGAGGGGTGGTTCCAATGAGTGTTTGGAAGACCAAAATGCTGGTTCTGATAGAAATGAAGTTGTGGCTCATAGGATTTCAGAAGAAAATGAGGACTCTATTGGGAACTGGACTAGAGGTGATTCATGTTATATTATAGCAAAGAGCTTGTCTGCAGCTTGTCCATGTCCTAAAGGTTTGAGAGAGACTGAATCCAAAAGGATTGGACTAATTAACTTGGTAGAGGGAATATCATGAAGGTGGCAAGACCAGAGAACATGGCAAGGTTGTTGCTTGCTGCTTTCATTCAGATTTATGATGAAAATGAAGAAAAAGGCAGAACAAAAATATCTATAAAATGTGCAGTGTAAAGATGGAAAAAAAAAACATAACTTGCCTAAGTTTATTGCAGATGAGGCTGGTTTGGGTAAGGAGGCCATAAGAGATAAACCATGGTAAAGGGAAACTCAGAATTTTTCTGGGAAAGTAGAAATCCCCTGGGGATAAAGCAAATGTTGGCCAGGTTCTTCCAATTAAAGGCTCTAGGGTGTGAAACAGGAAATTCATTTAAAACATTTTCATTTAAAAAGGGAATGGCTGACAATTGAATGCCTCTGGAATGCCCTATTGCAAAGACACCACTCAGGGAAGAGGTATCTTGGCTTGGGTATACAGAGGCTGCCACTGAAGATGTGGTTCAAAAGGACAAAACTACTCCTTGAGCTGGCAGCAAAATCTTGGTGTTGTCCACATGGCGCTGTTTTATAGGCATGCAGAGTGCAAGAGTTAAGGAGTCATGGAGGCTGCCACCAAGGTTCTAAAAATTAGCTACAAGGCCAGGCAATATGCACTAGGGTCAAAGTCCCTGCAGATAACCCCAGAAGTGCTGGTGCATGAGGCCTTGAGTGTAGAGCACAAGCTTCAGTGGAGACCCCAGGATGTTGAAGATGCCATCACTATAAAATGCCCGTCAAGGAAATCTACTGGCCAAGAATGGAGCCAACCCAAGAGGGCCAGAGTGACAAAGACACTCAAGCCAGTTCAAGCCCAGATGATGACAGATGTCAGAAGGTATTGCATGTGTCAGATGACAGACAGGATTTGTTTGTTAAGCAGATTATCAGTCTTGCTATGGATCTATCTTTACTTTCTGTGCCATCATTCCTCCATTTTGGAATGGGAATTCTTATTCTGTGACATTATACGTTGGAAGTATGTAACTTATTTTTGTTTTGCAGGAGCTCACAGCTGTTACTTTGAGTCTCAGTAGTCTTTGGACTTGGACTTTCGAACATGGTTGAGACTGTTAAGATTTTGGGGACTCTTGAAGTTTGACTGAACATAGTTTTCATTATGAGATGGTCATGACCTTTGGAAGCCAAGGCCAAAGTATTATGGTTTGGATCTAAAATGTCCTCCAATAGGTCATGTGTTTAAACATTAGGTCCCCCACTACGGTGCTTGTCTTGGGAGATTATGAATCTTTGGGAGGCAGAATCTTGCTGTGTGAAAGTAAGTCACTGGCAGGGGGGCTGTTGGAGATTTTACCCTGGGCCATCAGTTCCAGGCATTTTCTACTCTCTGCTCCTTGCTCCTGATCTGGCATGTTGTGAGGTTCTGTGCCATAGGCCACTATGCTGGCCCTAATGCCATGCCTTTCTACTCCTGTGGAATAAAATTCTCTAACCATGAACTCCCCATGAATTTGTTTTGGTGGGTTTTTCTGCCATAGCATCAACAAGCCAACTAATAAGACACCCAAGGGTGAGTGTGAGCTTCTCACGGGAAAGAGAATGGCATTATTGGGATTTTTGATAGTGTATTTTGTGGGCTAACTTTAATAAATGGGAAGATGAGTTAAGGCTAGGAGGTGGGAGGGTGAAAAGGTAGGGAATTCCAGAAATGGGTCAGGATTCTCCTGGAATAGGGTTTATTCCCTTTTTCTGTCTTTCTATGGGGTTTTCTGGATGTTTTATGTTGTCAGATGCATGATGGGAGCAGGCAATTCTGCAAGGTTAATGATGTGGGGATGTCATTATGAAGAAGCAAAGGACAGTTAGTGGTCATCTCAGTTGGCCATGTTGGTCCCAGCTGGTTTGTACGGTCTTGTTCTTTTGCCATTTGAGCAGTCACATAATGTCCTGCTATGACACAGTTCTGTGGCTATATCAGCCTCTAGCCACTATGCAGGTTTGTCTCCTTTTTTCCCCATGCCTATCTAGCTTACTTTTTGACAGAAGGGCCCAGCAAGCCACTCCCAAAAATCAGTCTGCCATTGAAAACCCTATGAATAGCAGAGAAGCACTTACAATAGTGTTTCTCCTGTTGTATGTAGGGTCACGATGAGGTGGACACCAACTTGACAGTACCTAACAATAACAACAACATCTAGCCTACTTTAGTAATACTTGTGGTGGAGCAGGTAACTCTAAAATGAAGGTAGCCTCATGAACCAAGAAAACAATAAGTGACTTCAGCTGTTGTAAGCTAGATATGATGTGGCCAGTATGTTTGGACTAGTGATGAGTGGAAAGAGATTATTTTAGGTAGTATGATCAGTGTGCATCTTATAGAATAAATGTAGAAAGCTATAAGGAATAAAATTTCCAGAACAAAAAGGAATAATCAAGAGTATGAGTGGGGTACTAAGAAAATCTATTCTTATTTAAATGGCAGGGCTTACTGATACACAGGACAGTAGTGAGTACTGAATTTCAGGACAGACATGTAGGAGTCTCTGCCTAACATCATGGATCTCTCAACTACAGCATTTTGACCTACTAGAGTAACAGTGCTTTGTAAGGTAGTTTGAGAGGTTCCTCTCAATTCACTGCTGTTAAGAGATAAACTATCATGGTTTATGAAGTTCTTTGTTTTGATACACCAAGTTAGATGTATACTAATCCCAGTGACAACAGCTTTCTTGCTAGCATGCATCACAAGAGACAGTATAGTCTAATGGTTGGGAAGATGGTTACCTAAGAAGATAGCCTGTATTTGAATTCTTGATTTACTCCTTGTGAGAGGCATTATTCAGAACAATTTCTTTAATTTCTCCATGCCTCAACTATGCCTCATCATTGAATCTGGATGATGATGATAACCCTAATTCACAAGGATGTTATAAATTGAATGAATAAATATATACAAAGTGCCTTAAATGTCATCACACATAGATTAAGTGCTACAAAGATGTCAAAAATTATTATTATTACCATAATTATCATTATCTTCAAATTGGAGTTAAAGGTTTGTACTTAAATTTATCCCCAAAGAAATTTTTACATACCTGAGTATACTCTGATGGGAACATATCACCCATTCAAATACCATCTGCCCTGTGTGTTGGGGAAGAAGATAACTTGAAAATTGTCATTCTTTACAAGTGGATCAGTGGGAGGAGAAGGGTGATAGGGAAGGTGGGAAGTGAGGTGGAACAACATAGCGGAGTAAAAAGGGAGAGAACAAGTGCAAAATAAAGGATGTAAGTGTGTGAAAATATCATAATAAATTCCATTATACTATATGCAATTTAAAAAAAATCACAGTATATCTCGCAAATGTTGACAATTACTGACACATGCTAATCAAAAGGCTCTGTAATGGTTTTAAGAGATGAAAATGTTAACCTGTTAATGTTAATAATTACATTGTATATATAACTGAATTACCACTCTGTACCCCATAAATAACCCCAGAGTTTGGCTCAGTTGGTACAGTGCCGCTCTGTACTCTCTAAGACCCTGGTTTCGATCCCCAGTACTACAAAAAGGGGAGAAGGACATGGCAATCCACTCCCGAAGCAATCCCCAAACAATCAGCCATTCAAAACCCTATGAATGGCAGAGAAGCATGGCACAGTGTTTTGTTCTCTTGTACATAGGGCCACTATGAGTCAGACCTGAGTTGACAGCACCTAACACTATCACCCATAAATATGTATAATTAAAATACTAATAAAAAAGAAAATTGCATTCTTAGCATTCAGTGGATTTGATCACAATCTCTAGGAAGATTGGCAAGGCAAATGAGTTGGAATGGTTTCTGGGACATTTTTTATGGAAACAGACTTCTCTGAAAACTGCAACATCTACCTTGTCATATGTTAAAGTCCATACAGATTGCATACAGATCTGCCTTCAAATAATACAAGAACAAATAAATTTCAATGCACTTCTACAAGAAATGAGCATTCACCTGTGGGTTGTTGGTTTTCCAATTGCAGTAGCAAAGATTTAAAGCATATTTAGGTCCAACCACATCCATCATAAAAACTAATCTTTTCTATTGCCCATTTTTATCCATGTTCTGTGCATAATTAAATGCTAGCACAGAGCAGCACTGTATTTAGAAAAGAAAAAGGCAAGATCATCGGCCACAGCTATTTATATTCTCCTTCAGCTCAAATATTTCAGACTGTGCATGCTTTGTTACCAACATTGTTTATTTTTTAAATCCTTTAAAAAGAACCTGTATAAATCACATTTTTAAAAGATGAGGCAACTGGATGATTACATCATATAATAACAAAGCTCTAAAAACTAAATTATGCTTGAAGATCACTCAGTATACCTATCTGAGCATCTTTTTGCTAATTACTTTGAAGATCTCTGTCCCAGGCCAAAGAATGACTTAAGAAAGCAGTAACTCTATGACATATGCAACCACTATCTCACAGCAGTCAGTGCCAATGCCCTGGAAAGCCTCTGCCAAGCATTAGAATCCTTCCACAGCAGTACAGGAAGTGATTTCAAAACAGTGAAAATCATCATCAAAACTGAAATCTGTTTACCTTTCCCTAATGGTGACTAGCTACATGGAACCCACAATGCTCAAGTTCCATCTTCGTCTGACTGTATCTCTTAGATTCCTCAGTTATAAACTATTTGACAAGATTTGTCCATCTCTACACTGTTCTGACAATTATCTCATGAAAAATCCATCCATCTCAATGAACATGTTAGTGAAAACCTCCTCCTGGACCTGGTCAACTATGAGCTCCCATAGTGCAACTCACCTTTTTGTTTTAATGAGACATAAATCACATACCACACAATTATACTTGATTACAAAGTGAAGTGGATTTTAGTATACCCACAATGTTGTACATCACTATTGTCTAAATTTAGAACACTTTCATCATCCCAAAAAGAAACCCTACACCCAGTAGCAGTCATGCCCCTATCCGTCCTTCCTCTCTCTCCAACTCTGCTCCTGGGAGCCACTAAATCTGTTTTTGCTCCATGAATTTCCCTGCCCTGGACATTTTCTATAAGAGCAATCCCTACAGTATGAGGCCCTCTATGTAGAGCTTCTTTCACTTAGCACAAGGTTTTCACGGTTCTTCCACATTGTTGCATGCATCAATAATGGATCAATAATATTCTGTTATTAGCCTGCAGCCGTAGCCCTGTGGAATCCGATCCCGTCAGATCTCGGAAGCTAAGCAGGGTTGGGCCTGGTTAGTACCTGGATGGGAGACCGCCTGGGAACACCAGAAGCTGTAGGCTTGGGAGAAGGACCTGGCAACCCCCTCCCAAAAATCAATCTGCCATTGAAAACCCTATGAACAGCACAGAAGCACTGACAATAGTGTTTCCCCTGTTGTACAGAGGGTCACTATGAGTCGGATACCGACTCGACGGCACCTAACAACAA
>VMDO01038255.1:0-13651 GCA_007922755.1 Pedetes capensis
ACTTACTTTCTTACCCTGCCCTCACGGAAGGCCTGGTTACTGCCAAGAGATACTTTCAGGGTTCAAGGAGAGGTGACATCTTGATGAACAAGTCTAAGAGGATTTTGCTCTCCTCCAATAAAATATCTGAGGAGATTGGGTTTCCAAAGAGTTTTCATTACTCCACTTTGATATGCGGTAACCAACTTGAGCGTGGCCAACCAGATCCTCAGCAAGCACAGCTTCGCCAAGCAATCGCCATGGAAAACCCACAAGTCTGCTGCAGTGTCAGAGAGGGAAGGCTCTTTCCAGCCCCCCACCAGCTCAGGCGCAGATAGGCGCATTCCTGGGGACCCCCACCCACTGCCAGAGGAACTGGCAAAGTTCTGCAGCTCAGGAGCCCAGGAATGCATTTGAAATTCGCAGGAGGGGTCTGAAGGGTGTCCTAGACTTTAACCAACACCTCAGGCATGCAGGCAGTAAATAACAAATGGACTACCATCTACAGGGGGACCTGAGGGATACTCAGAGACCCTGGCTTCCCTACCCGCATTTAAAAACAAAACAAACAAAAAACAGATTCATTCCTTCTGCAGCACCTCACCCCACCTTCCAAAAACGAAATTTTTTTAAAAATTCAAATTGCAAAGCACAGCCAACCACAAGCCCAAGAGCTGGGCTGGACTCGCGCCTCCATGAAAACCCTCAAGGCGATTTCACACCCACCGGCTTTCAACCTTTCACACGGCTCTGCCGCCCGCCCCGGAACACAGTTTATCTTTGCGCCTGGAATTCAGCAGTCGAAAAGGCAGCACACGAGTCCCTCCACGTGCCCGCGCGGAGCCTGTCTGCACAGAAGCGGGGCGCACATCTGCCCGCTCCTTCCTAGGGGGAAGGTCGTCTCCCCTCCTGCCACCCAGGCTCCAGAACAGAGCGACTGTCACCGCTAGCCAGGCGTCCCAGTCGTACACACCGCGTGCACGGGGGTTGCTGGTTCTCCGAGCCCAGGAAAGTCTCCCTTTTGGAGAACAACAGGCTCAGGGCCTGGGGATGGCGCCCCGGCCTTGGCACCCGAGGAACTGCAGGCTGAGGCTCACCTGGGAACGCAGGGCCGGGGCGCAAATGGAGAAGAGAAGATGCTGTGCCCAGCCGCTCCCCGCCGGAGAAAAAGGGGAGCGGCGGGGGATCGCGTGGGGCCGGGGGCCCGGGGAGCACGTGGCCGCGCCCGGCAGGGACGCAGTCGCCCCCCGGCCACGCCAGGTGCCCCCCGGCCGGCCCGCACCACGCGGTCCCCGCTCGCCCCAGAACTACCTGCTGCTGTTGCAGCCGCTGCCGCCGCCCCAGCGCCTCCAGGCCAAGTCCGCGAAGTTCACTCCCCGCCGCGCCGACCCGGGGGGGCAGGGCACCTGGGGAGACACGGACGCTGGGGAGAGGCGGGGAGCCCGTGCGGCTCCCCCGGAGCCTCGCTTGTCCCCAAGCCGCCTGCAAGCCAGGGGTCCCGGCGCCCCCAGTGGCTCTGCCCGAGGCCTCCCGGTCGGCCGGCGCCCGCTCTCCCCGGGGCCCGCGGACCGGGGGCGGCCGGCGAGGGGGACCGCGAAACCCGCGGGGCACAGGGCCGCAGGGACCCCCGGCCTCCCCCACACCCCGATCGTCGCGCGAGGCTCCCGCTCCGCACCTGGGCTGCAGCGCCGATCCCGGCTTCCCGGGCGCCCTCCGCGCGCCGGTGCGGGAGGCCGGGCGGCTCCCGGGCTGCGGGACAACCGAGCCCCGCAGGGGTCCCCGCCGCTCCCACCCCAACCTGAGCCTCCCCGGGGTCGGCGCCCGCAGCCCCGCGGCGCACGGACGGCCGCGCTCACCTGGCGCCGCGCCGCTCCCGCAGCCCCGCGACCGAGGCGCCTCCTCCGCGGCGAGGCCCGCGGGAGGCCGGGCGGGCGGCGCCGCCTCCTCGCGCTCACGGCCCGCGGCCCCGCGCCCGCATCCCGGCGACCTGGCCCTGCGCTCCCCGCGCTGGTCTGGGGGCCGCGCGTCTGCGCCCCGCGCCCGCCTCGCGCGCCACCCCGCGCGCTCCGCCGCGCTCCGCCCCCCGCCGGCCGCGCGGGCTCAGCCCACGTGTGCTGCCACCGCGCTGCACCCGGGCCCCGCCGGAGTTGCCCGCGCTGCGAACTCCGTGCTGTATCCCCAGGTCCCTGCTCTGCACCCCAGAACCCCGCCCCACACCCCAAAACTCCGTTCCGCCCCGGGGCCTGGCGGCGCCCGCAGAGCGGTCCCCACGCAGCCTTAGCACGCGTAGCGCAGCTGGGCTTGGAGCTCGCCATGCCCGAGGGCCGGGCTTGGAGCTCGCCATGCCCGAGGGCCGGGTTTGGGGTTCCCCCCCTGCCCCTCCCCTCTTCTCCACCCCCTACCCCTCGGCCTCTCCAGCACCTCCCCGGGGCTCCTGGCGGCGCAACCTGAGGATCTCCGGGCGCGCGTTCCCGCACCCGCCGCGCACACTGGCGGACACGCGGGGGGCGCCCGCAGCCTGGCAGGCGCCGCTCCCTCCCGTCCTCCCAAGGCGCTGCCCACGGAAAACCCCGCCACGTGGACGCCTCTCCGTCTCCGGCCACTCTTCAGAGCGTTCCGCGCCTCATCGGCCTCCTCCCGGCGCCCCCCACCACCACAGGGCCCCCGCGGGTCCTGGGTCCCCAGGGAGGAGCGGATGGAGGAAGTGGAGAGGGTGCGGGCCGGGACCTGCGGGAGGAGGGGGACGCGGGTGACCCTCCCGGACACCAGCGGAGGAGGTGGCTATACCCGCGGGGTTCCCACCGGCTTCTGTCCCGCTGCCCAGGAGCCCCAGCCCACGGGCCTTTGCCCCCCACCGCACCCCACCCCCGCTTCTCGTGGCAAGGTCATGGGACGGCTGGGTGAGGGAGGGAGGGCGCTTGGAGACAGGTGTGGGCTGGAAAGCCTGCAGACCTTCTGCAACCTGCCCTGGGCCGGCCTCTGCCAAGTCCATCCCCAGACAGACCTCTCGGCTCGCCTGTCCTGCGCCTCAAGGGCAACTGTCAGCTTTGAGTCCCCAGGTACCTTTCCTGGTCTCCACCTGGTGGCCCCCCAGTGCCCAGGAGCTGACGGGTTACACCGTGCACACCAAGGACAGTCTTGGCAGGAAAAAGAATCAAGGGAAGACGTGGGTCCCAGAGAGTCTCACAGACAGACTCAGAGGCCTGCCCGGCCCCTCCTGCTCCTCCCTCAGGGGTGCCAAGGAGCCATCAAGCTGGTCCTCCCTTACCCCGCCCACCTCCCTCGGGTGCCCCATTTCTTGCCCCCTCTAGGCGGCAGAGACTGCTCACCAGCTCAGATGACTCCAGTTCCCGGAATCAAAAGCAATGTGTAAAAATTCTCACGCCAATCAGGAGGAACACGGGTGCCCAGCCGTAAGCCTCTCATCCAAGCAGCTCAGCCGTCACCTCTCCGCCGGCTGGTTCAGCTGCCAAGGGAGTTAAGGCACCGGTGCTGCCAGCCAGCTACACAAGTTAATCAAGGTCTCCACCCTGTCTGGCTTGTAGCCCGGGCAGTTTCTGAGGCCCTGTAGCTGGTGTTCACTGCTCACACAGTATCTCTGGCATTTAGCGTTGGCTACCCTGTGTTACTGTCTGCAGCAGTACCAGCCTAGCATCCGATCCTGTCTGATATCAGAAGCTAAGGACAGATGGGCTTGGTTAGTCCTTGATGGGAGGCCACCTGGGACTATCAGGTGCTGGAGGCATGGGAGAAGGACCTGGCAGCCCACTCCCAAAACAATCACTCATTGAAAATCCTATCAATACCTAAGAAGCACTGAATCAGTGCCAGACATGGCACACTGGTAGTGTTTTGTTTTATTGTACTTCGGGTTGCTATGAGTCTGACCCAACTGTATAGCACCTAACAACAACAACTATGTATCAGTAGTTTAGTCCCACTTATTGTATGGCTATACCACAATTTATCCATTCACCTATTGATGGACATTTGTAGGATTTTTAGCCAGGTTGTGACTACTTATAAATAGTGCTGGGCATGGCACAGTATCGGGGAGTGTTTTGTTCTGTGATACATCGGATAGCTATGAGTCAGAACCAACCCAATGGCACCTAACAACAACAAACCCTGTATTATTACTCTTTTTTGTCTCAAATTATCTTAGAATACCTTCTCGAGCCACTAACTTTTATGTAACCTGGTTCAGAGGTGTGCACAGGAACAATTTCCATGACGGACAGGGGTGAGTGCGTGGAGCTGGTGGAGGCTCAGTAGGATGGTTCCCTCTGAGCCTTTAGTTGACATGAAAGCTGCATTGGCTAGCAACCTGTTTCCTCCGTAAGAAACTATTTTACTTTCAGGGTGACGACTAGGTCACAAAAGCCACCATGGCACGTCCACACACACCCATGGAGTTCCTGGTAAAACGTAGGGGTCAGCCACATCACCAGAGCGAGGCCTGTCTGGCCCCAGTTCTCACCCTGGCCTCACTGCCTGTGTGACTTTAGACAAATCCTTTGTGCCTCCAAAATCTCGCCTCCCTCATCAGCAAAACCAGAGCAGTGATCTCTACCCCGTAAGGTGGTTGTCAAGATTAGATGTGACCATGGGAAACAGCAGATCGCTAGGTTGCCTCTGTTCCGGGCCTAACAGAAGCTTTCAACAAATGTCACTGTTAGTAGTTACCACATATCAAAGACATCACCTTGAGGGCAAAATGTCAGGGATTTTTTGCTCCAAGATACTGAGCCCAAGGACCTCAAGAACTGGGGAAGCAGAGTGCCATTTCTCTGTCCTAACCAACTATGACCATCACAAGATGTCCAGGGTAACAGAATTGCAGGTTCAAGAGCCCTGACACCCTTGCTCCAACATTTATTTATATACCCATAATATATACATATACATATGTACATATACATATATATGGTGCAGCCGTAGTACTGTGGCATCTGATCCCGTCAGATCTCAGAAGCTAAGCAGGGTCAGGCCTGGTTAGTCCTTGGATGGGAGACCACCTGGGAACACCAGGTGCTGGAAGCTTGGGAGAAGGACCCAGCAACCCACTCCCAAAAAACAATCCACCATTGAAAACTCTATGAATAGCAGAGAGGCACTGACAATAGCGTTTCACCTATTGTATATAGGGTCGATATGAGTTGGACACTGACTCCAGGGTACCTAACAACAACAATATACATATATACATATTGGGGCTGGGATTTAGCTCAGTTGGTAGAGTGCTGCTCTGTAGTCTCTGAGGTACCGGGTTCAATTCCCAGCACCCCAAACATGGGAGAAGGACATGGCAACCCACTCCTGAGGCAATCCCAAAACAGTCCGCCATCCCAAAACAGTCGGCCATTGAAAACTCTATGAGGGTCGCTATGAGTCGGACACAACTTGACGGCACCTAACAACAACAATACATATATCTTTCCTATTAAAGTTCCAAATAAGGCCAGCACTGAGGGGCACACAGCCGTAATCCTCGCAATTCTGGAGGCTAACTCAGGAGGATCATGAGTTTGAGGCCAGCAGCCATTTGTGCTGCTGCACAAGACCCTGTCTCAAAATGAAAAAATTTAAAAGGGGGACTGAAAGTGTAGCTCACTGGTGGCATACTTGTGTAAAAATGTGCAAGTCATTAGGTTTGACCCTCAGTACTGCAAAAAATGAAATAAAGCCACATGAAACATTTTGCCAGTTACAGAATGGAGTCTAAAACCAACACAGAACAAGGTGAATGTGAGGGGCTTCCTCTGTTGTGCATGGATATCTGGACTTAACCTAAGTACACTCTCTGCTCTGGAATAACACAGCCCTCCAGGAAACAACAGACTCTAACTTCGTTCCACCCCCTGTCTCTAGCTTTGGGACTGAGACTTACACAAAAGAGATACTTGGACAATTGCTGCCTCCCTGGCAGTGATCATTTTCTAATGTGGCCAAAGTCACCCCATGACTACCTCGTCCTTTCCCCCGTCTTTCCTTTTATCATCAATCAATACATCTACTTCAAGTGCCCAAAACAACCAAAAGGAAGAGGATGATGGAGGCGTCCACTGCGTTTTGAATGGAAATAGGAAGAAATATTAGAAGAAAAGCCATTTGAGTCATGATATGCTGGCAGGTGCCTGCAGCCATAGCCCTGTGGCATCCGATCCCGTCAGATCTCGGAAGCTAAGCAGGGTCCTGCCTGGTTAGTACCTGGGTGGGAGACCGCCTGGGAACACCAGAAGCTGTAGGCTTGGGAGAAGGACCTGGCAACCCCCTCCCAAAAATCAATCTGCCATTGAAAACTCTATGAACAGCAGAGAAGCACTGACAATAGTGTTTCCCCCTTGTACAGAGGGTTGCTGAGTCAGATACCAACTCGACGGCACCTAACAACAACAACATGCTGGCAGGTAAAGGTTTTCACATACTCCGTCACAGCACAGCAGACAGAATGCACTGGGTGCTTTCCAACATATGTTCTTGACCTTCTGGCTAGGGGTTTTAGAGTAGTTTTTATGCAACAAGCTAACCAGAAGGAAATTTCATATCTTGAAATAGAAGGCTTGCTATGGTTTGATTGGGAAGGGTCCCCCATAAAAGGCTCCTATGTTGAAGGCGTGGCCCCAGCTTGTGGATCCAATCATTAGGAGGTGATTAGATCTTGAGGACTCTGATGTCATCGATGGATTAATCTATTTATGGACTCGTAATGCGATGGCGTTATTGGGAGGTTGGGGGCTGGTGAGAGGAGGCGGGTCCCTCGGAGTGTGCCTTTGAAAGCTATCCTGCACCTGGACCGTTTCTGTTTCTCTCTCTGCTTCCTGGCCACCATGGGTGAGCAGCCTCCGCCACCCCCTCCCCACCATGATGCTCAGCCTCAGACGCCAAGCAATGGACCATGGACCGTAACCTCTGAAACCGTCAGCAACGCAAACCCTTTCTGCTTTCCACTGATTCTCTCAGGCCAGGACAACCTCAACAGATACTTCATGTGATGAGGCAGAAAATGGGAGGGAGAGAAATCTCACCCAGCGCTACTGCACGCGACAAACCTGCAAACATTGGCTTTGAACTCGAGCCCCCGTCAAAAGCTAGAAGCACCTCGAGACAGACAGTGAGACAGTGAGCGTTGCCAGGGCGTCGGGAACGCTCTCGGCAAGGACTCGAAGGGACAGGCAGCAAAATTCTTGGGAGCTGGTGAAGAGCACCTGAGTCACATAGGCAGAACAGTTAGCGAGGCCGCTGCCTGTACTGATGTGGCAAACGGGAAGGAAGGTGAGTGAGCTCGGATGGGGTGAGGGCGAGTCTAGGCAGAAGGCAGGAGATGCTGACCGAGTCTTTCTAGGTGAGCAGAGAGAGGTTCATTACAGTCGAAGCTGCTCTGTTATTTAGTAGAGGAGACAGGGAGCAGAGGGGAGCAGGCACTTGCGGGTTGGAAAGGGTGACTGTTTCTCACTGGAGACCACACAGAAACTCACAAATCCACAGAAATAAAATCTGGGCTCTGGATAATGATGAAGTCAAGGATGGAGCTGCAGGGTCCTTTGTTAAGGCCTCGGGCATTTAAGGGCCTGCGGGAAGGGGCTCCTAAGTGTCTTAAGCACATGGAAGCCGGGTATGGTGGTGCACACCTGTAACGCCACACCCGTGAAGCCCAGCGGGAGGATGGGGAGTGTGAGGCAAGCCCAGGTTACGCGATAAGGACCTGCCAAAGAAAGAAAGAGAAAGAGAGAGAGAAGGGAGGGGGGGGGAGGGAAAGAAGGAAGGAAGGGAGGAAGGAAGGAAGGAAAAAGAAAAGAAGAAAAGAGAAGAGAAGAGAGGAGAGAAAGAAAGACATTGAGCCTGGCAGTCACCACAGACAGAGAAGGGCCTATTCTTATGGAAATTTCTAGGCATATAATTCAGTGGTACAGTGCTTGCCCAGAATGCACAAAACCATGAGTTCAATCAACCCCCAGCACAAAAAGAAAAAAGAAAAGAGAGAGAGAGAGAGAGAGAGAGAGAGGAAGAAGAAGAAGAAGAAGAAGAAGAAGAAGAAGAAGAGGAGGAGGAAGAGGAGGAGGAGGAGTATTTTGTGGCATTTGGCAGTTGAACCCAGGGCCTCACACATATTTTGCAAGTGCTCTACCACTGGGCTGCACCCCCAGCCCATTTCTATTTCCTATCTTGAGACAGGGTCTCGTTAAATTATGCAGGCTGCCTCTGGCCGAGAACCTGTGATCCTCCTGCCTCAGCCTCCTGAGTTGCTGGGATGACAGGCTGTGCCACCGCACCTAGTGGAGAGTGTGTGACTTTTTTCCAATGGAGGGATTATAATTTGAATCACGAAAAGAAACTACAGTGGCCTCAAAGAGACAAAGATAGTACAAAATAAAAGGAGGCCTTTGGGTCTTTGATCTTCTATGAGGAAAAAAAGAGATTGTAAAGAGAAGACATTTGTATGGGAAAAAGAGAGTGACTCAGAGAGTGGAACCTAGAGGAAAGCCAAGAGGCACAGAGAAGCGTTCCCAAGCAGGACCAGCCCCTAACAAAGGAACTGGTATCATGACTAAGCCAGATTTCAGAATTGCTATGAGCCAGTGACCACTGCTAGGCCTTAGCTCAGTTGTTAGAATGCTGCTCTGTGTGATCCGAGGCCCTGAGTTCGATCCTCAACACTGCAAAAATGAGAGAAGGACCTCACAGTCCACTCCCAGAAAAAAAAATCAGCTATTGAAAACCCTGTGAATAGCAGAGAATCACTGACATAGTGCCGGGCATGGCACAGTGCCAGGGAGTGTTTCCTTCTGTTGTACCTCAGGTTGCTATGAGTCAGACCTGCTTCAATGGCACCCAACAACAGTGACAGCTACAGGAAACACCTCCCATTTTCTGCTCTGTGGAATGAGGTATTGCGTTAGCATGTGTATCACTGTGGCAGAAAAACCTGACAGAAACAAACTTATGGGAGGAACAATCTATTTGGGGCGCACAGTTTAGAGGATTTTAGTTCATAGAGGCAGGGCAGCAGGCAGGGCAGCTGGCAGGGCACGGGACAGAAAACCTCATGTCATGGCGGATCAGGAGCAGAGAAAGCGATTACAAGAGCCAGGGGTCCACGTAAAAGATCCAAAGGCCGACCCGGGTAAGCTGCTTCCACAACGCGAGGCCTTACCTCCCCTGTTCCTTAGCCATCTCGGGCAGCACCACCAACTGGGGACCCAACCTTCCAACACACGACCTCGGGGAGCGTTTTAGACTCAAGCCATGACAGATCTGCCTATCTTGATCATCTTCATGCCCAGTGGAGAGGGGAAGAGACGACGTGTCTCTTCAGCCAATGACTCTTCACACCCAGAACGTCACCAGCGAGGCTCAGCCCCACCCCCGAACCTATTTTTGATGATGAGATCCGAGACGTCCATCCTGAAACTGTTGCTCTCACAGACGAGCCTTCCTGGGGTCTGCGGACGTCTCTGGATGTCTTTCACGGTGGAAGAAGGTAAAGCATGCCTGGCAGAAGAGAAGCCTTTGACTATGGTGAATCAAAGATGACCACGAATTCTGCAGACATTCCTTTCATCAGGAGCTGATATCTAAAGCCGGGCGCAGTGGCGCACGCCTGTCATCCCAGCGGCTAGCGGGGCAGAGGCAGGAGGATCACAAGTTCCAGACCAGAGGCAGTCTGCATAATTTAGCGAGACCCTGTCTCAAAAAGTAACAAAATGGGCTGGGGGTGCAGCTCAGTGGTCCGGCACTTGCAGAGCATGCAGGCACGAGGCCCTGGGTTCAACCGCCAGTACCACAAAAAACAAAAACAAAAACAAAAAGAACTGATATCTACATTCCCATCCCTAAATCTGGACACGATCTGTGACATTTAATAGATAAAGAAGTTTATCTTAGCTGGGCGCAGTGGCACACACTGTAATCCAGCAACTCTGGAGGCGGAGGCAGGAGGATCGCGAGTTGGAGGCCAGAGGCAGCCTGTGTAATGTAGTGAGACCCTGTCTCAAGATAAAAAATTTTTAAAATGCTGGGAGTGAAGCCCAGTGGTAGAGTGCTTGCAAAGTATGTGAGAGGCCCTGGATTCAGACCCCCAGTACCAAAAATTAAATTAAATAAGAAAGAAAGAAGTTTATCTTATGCTGACTCCCAGGCCCAGGGTTTAAGAAACTAGGAACTTCTATGTGCGTACCTTGAACCCTCCCTTAAAGCCTGAACACATTATGTAAGAAGTCTAAGTACTGTGAGGCAAGCCAAGCTGGTGTAGTTTTTCTGTTTGCTTTTGTTTTTTGTTTTTCTTATTGTTTTGACTTCATTTGATATTTGGGGCAGGGTCTCACCGTGTAGCTCAGGCTGGCCTCCATCTTGAGATCCTCCTGTCTCAGCCTCCCACTTGCTGGAATTGCTGGCGGGTGCCACTACACCTCACAATAGCCAAGCTGGTTTTGTGGAGGGGCTTTGGGAAAGGAAGAAGAGAGGGAAGGAGGGAGACAGGGAAGAAAGGATGGAAGTAGGAGCCAGGGGCCTGTCCCTAGCAATTCTAGCCTCTGCTGATGGGACCTCGCGTGTTGGACAGAAACAAGCCCTCCCCACTGCGCCCTGTCTATGCCTGACTCACAGAACTTGATAAGGTAGTTGTTGTTAAGTGCCATGGAGTTGGTATCCAACTCATAGCGATCCTGTGTACAACAGGGGAAACACTATCGTCAGTGCTTCTCTGCTGTTCATAGGGTTTTCAATGGCGGATTGATTTTTGGGAGTGGGTTGCCAGGTCCTTCTCCCAACCCTACAGCCCCTGGTGTCCCAGGTGGTCTCCCATCCAAGTACTAACCAGGCCCGACCCTGCTTAGCTTCTGAGATCTGAGGGGATCGAATGCCACAGGACTACGGGTACAGGTGAGATAATGCAGTAAGGAATTATAATTCAGTCACTTAGTTTGGGGGTGATTTGTTCTGCAGGAACAGATAACCCAAACAATTTACTAACTTGGAAAGGTGTCAAAAAATAGGAAGTGGGAAAGGCTAATTGCAAAATAATGTGTATGGTGGTATTTTTGAAAAGAAGGAAATTCTGCATGTATCTTGCATTTATGCATAATATATGTGCACAGAATATAATTGGAATAATATCTGTGGACTAACTACCTCTGGAGAATCAGTAATGGAGGGGACTCTGCTTTTTCAAAATATATTGTATGAATGTTCGACAACCAAAGTTTTTAACATTAGCTTTGTAGGGGAGAAGGTTGGTGGAATTGAGGATTAAACCCAGGCCCTTGAGCTCTACCACTGAGCAATATCCCCAACCCTTTGTTTTTTTTCTAATGAGAAAAACTTTCTACCTTAATTTTATTTCAAAGCAATAAGTATGCAGTATAAAGAAGAACAGCATAGTCACTGCTTTTAAAAAAACCTCTAGGAGTCTATTATAGGATTATTAATAAAAAGAAATTATATTGACATAAATGTTGATAATTCTTTTTAATTTCTAAGATGAAAAACAATTGAAACAAAAAAAAAGTTGTCAACAAAGGAAAAAAATCAAGGCTGGCTTTCAGAGTGTATACAACACTAGACGACAGAAGAAAAATGAACTAATACATTTAGAAGATAAAACGGCCTCATGCAGAGTTTAGATATTCAATTAGGATGTTATCATGTATGAAAGGAAGAGGAAAATGTTTTCCTAATGAAATGAGTCAGAAAATGAATGGTGGTTTTGCTTTCTTTGAAAAAAAAAATGCCCCACAATATATTGTTATTGCGCTTGTTAGGCGCTGTTAAGTTGGGTCTGACTCACAGCGACCTGATAGACAACAGAACAAAACACTCCACAACACTGGGCCATGCCCAGCACTATGTCCGTGTTTCTCTGCTATCCACAGGGTTTTCAGTGGCTGACTGTTTTTCAGGATGGTTTCGGGAGTGGGCTTCCAGGTCCTTCTCCCATTTTTACAGTGCTGGGAATTGAACCCAGGGCCTCAGATCGCGCAGAGCAGCACTCCACCATTTGAGCTAAGCCCCAGCCCCCCCAAATATATGAGCCAACCAAAAAAGGAATCAAAGAACTCAAGTGTAGAGCCAACCACCTAACATTCTCAGCTACTTTTCTTTTGAATACCAGCTGATTTCTAAGCACGAAACAATCAGCCACTGAAAACCCCGTGTTCACTATGAGTTGGCTGTGACTCAATGACACCTAACAACCACCACATTGGATGGAAAGTTCAAGAAGAAAGTAATATATCAGAGACTTTAGAGATCACTGGCATAGAGAAAAAATAATCAGATCTTAGCGCTGCCGAGACAGGCAGGATTTGAGAGACTCAGAGAATCTGAAGGAAAGGAGACCTCAAGAAAGGGGAGGCATCACCCTGCTCCATTTCTTCCTGCAGACATGTGGCCGTTTTGAAGCTAAACAAGGTAAAATTTGAAGAGAGGAAATCAAGCAGCAGCTGAGAGGCTTAAAAGTGGAGGCAGAAAGAGAGCTCGGGATGTAGCTTAGTGGGAGAGCTCTTGCCTAGCCTCCCCAAGGTCCTGGGTTCAATATCTAGGACACTCAGCAATTTCACAATACTTGTTAGATGCTGGGGAGTCAGTGTCCGACTCATAGCCACCCGATGTACAACAGGCAAAACACTATTGTCAGTACTTCTCTGCTATTCATAGGGTTTTCAATGGCTGATTGTTTTTTGGGAGTGGGTTGCTGCTGGGTCCTTCTCCCAAGCCTACAACACCTGATGTTCCCAGGCGGTCTCCCATCCAAGGACTAACTAGGTCTGATGTTGCTTAGCTTCTGAGATCTGACAGGATCAGATGCCACAGTGGTAAACTTGGAGGTTAGAATCTGCCAAGGAAGAGAGGCATCGATAAACACTCCAGGGTCTCGGGCAAGTGGGCTAAGGGCAGAGGGTGGATAGTTCAATGGGAAAGAAGAGAAAGAATAGATTCATTAGGACTAACAAAAGCCTTTGGAGAGTGCCCTCCAGTTCCCAATCCCCACAATAACTGATTCGCGAACGGGAGTTGCACCTCCTGAACTGCCCGCCATGCGTAAATGAAGATCTCTCAGAGAGGGAGACAAACATGGGCAGGGACACTGTGGTTAGTCAGGTATCACATGTGGCATTTATCACACATTGCCCGGGATGCCAGGAGAAAAGACCAAATTAAGGAAAAACCAAGAGAAAAAGAGTAGATTACAGATAAGTGATCCAAGTATTGAAATTATATAAAACCGGTGTTAATTGTGATCCATGTTAAAGGCAATGAATGACAAGATAAAGAAACTCACCAGGGAATAACCAGAATTTATCTTAAAAACAGAATAAACTAGGGACTCTGGAACCAAACAAACAAAACGCATGCAACAGCTGTGCTCAAAGCAAATTAGACACAGCTAAAGAGATGATTCATGGACTGTTCAGTAGATGCATAAGAAATATCCTGCTGCTGGGTGCGGTGGCACATGCCTGTAATCCAAGCAGCTTGGGAGGTGGAGGCAGGAGGATCACAAGTTTGAGACCAGAGGCAGTCTTCATAACTTAGTGAGACCCTGTCTCAAAAAGTAAAAAAAGAATGGGCTGGGGGTGCAGCTCAGTGGTCCAGCACTTGCAAAGCATGCAGGTGCGAGGGTCTGGGTTCAACCCCCAGTACCGCAAAAAAAAAAAAAAAAAAAAAAAAAAAA
>VMDO01038256.1:0-13637 GCA_007922755.1 Pedetes capensis
GTCTCCTATCATTTGTGTCTAATGCATTAAACCTATTTTTGAGGTGGTCTCTGAACTCAGGTGGGATATACTCAAGGTCATACCGTGGCTCTCGTATACTTGTTCTAATTTTCTTCAGCTTCAGTTTGAACTTGCATATGAGAAGTTGATGGTCTGATCCACAGTCAGCACCTGGTCTTGTTTTGACATTTTGTACAGATGCTAGTGGCACAAAATCCAGGACATGTGCTCTGCTGCAAGGCTGGCAGGTGGCCAGACACAAGCCATAGATTAGTATACTCTATCTGACTAGATCAGATAGGTTAGTAGCACCCTGCCACATGCACCATATCTGACTTGGTCTGCCCTGGCCTTCTCTGACTCCTGCTCTACTCCCCTCAGGTATGACTATGATAAGAAAGGGAAGTAGGCAGCTATGGAGAAGGCAAGGAGTGTACATTTCCATTCCAAGGTGGCCCTGCAAGCACAGCTAGTGCAGGTACCTGCTGAGACACAAAGCTGGGTCCACCCTCCCAGATGTTAAATCTTCTGAGACTAACAGTCTCAGAAATAAAGGGTTTATTGAGCTTATAGATGCTAGCCAAATAGTGAAAGACCAGTGCTGGGACAGATTCCCTAAGCCATCAGTAGCATGGCCAGATAACATTTGCAAAAATGTCCACTGGACTTAAGGGGCTGGGGAGCTTTATAATAACACTCTGGGGAGAAGCCACATAAACCATTCACTGTGGGGCATCGCCCTGCCGCTGGACTTGCTCTGGCCATGAGCTGGAACCAGCCACCAAAGACCACTGTCTGGTGAGGGTGAGCCTAGTGCCGGAGAACCACATCACCTGAAGAGGAGGCTTATATCCACAGCTGCTCCGCCAGTCCTTGGGGACAGCTCGGAGGTTTATGCCCTCCGCGGCTCTTTGCTACTTTCTTCCAGTGATGATGCCAACTCCAAGTGCTCAGCTCAACACAGCTCTTTATTGCTTCATTTGTCCTAGTCGGTGGAATGGACCCTGACTGCTCTGTACACAGCCCTTATATCCCCTCGAAGGGCTAGCCAGGGACCAATCAGAGACTGCCACTGCATACAGGCCTTGGCCAATCAGGGGAGATATTCAAATTTGGGTGTGTAAAAATGACCAATCGGGGGATGGTTCCTGAATGGTCCAATCAGGAGTTGTTTGGTAGTTTGGAAACAGCCAGTCAGGTGTTGAGGGGTCTGAGGAGAGGAGTTTGATGCCAGCACCATCTTGGGAAGCTCAATGCCCAGGAGTTCCCAGATGTAGGGCAAAGGTTATTGCCTAGGGAATAAGCCTCAGATCTCCAAGTGAGCCTAGGTAGGCCCCCGGGGTGAACTGCCTCTCTAGGCAGTGCCCTACAATTCACATTGAATTATTAGAGGGTAATAGCCAGGAAGAAAGGGAATAAAGGGCTCAGCAGTGAGCCACCTCCCAGCCTAGTCATGTACTTCCCAATCACCTATAATATAAATATCAACATGCCCCTCCTGTGGGACAAAGCCTTCGGTCTGGTGGTCAGTGCTTCCCTAACAGATAATATCCCCACAAACAACATACTTGCTAGAAGAAAGCAGAATTAAAATCACTCCTTACTTCTACATTCACCCAGGAAGGATGATAAGACTGTGAAACATACACCCCTCCCAACAATCAAAAAGGACATTGTTTAGTGAATTCTGCTCTCTAACCTTCTGAAATGTCTGCCTCAGGGCCTAGTCCTTTGAAGATATTAGGAATCCATTAACTCCTTTTAGGCACCAGCCCCAGATGTAAAACATTTCTTTACTTCCCCTGAAAGTTCAACTCCCACTATAAAAGACAAAGTAATTTTGGCTCAGGGCAGCAGTAACCCTTACTACTGCCGCCTTCATGTCTTGAAGGTGTTCTCTCTTTATAGTCTATATCTTTAATAAACTTAGCCTATATTCTATACTTCGCCTACAGCCATACCACTGTGATGTCTGATCCCAGTCTGATCCCATCAGATCTCAGAAGCTAAGCAGTGTTGGGCCTGGTTAGTACTTGGATGGGAGAACTCCTGGGAACACTAGGTGCTTGGGAGAAGGACTCAGTAACCTACTCCCAAAAAACAATCAGCCATTGAAAACCCTATGAATAACAGAGAAGCACTAACAATACTGTTTCTCCTGTTGTACATAGGGTCTCTGTGAGTCGGACACTGACTCGACAGCACCTAAAAACAACAACATATTCTGTACTATAAGTTCTATGTCTCGTATAATTTCTTTTATACAGGGAAACACAGTTAAACCAAGGTATCTGCTGCTGGGAAGGGTAGATAACTATTGTTTCTGGGGAAGGATCTGCCTGCTGCGGAGGGTCATGCTTCCTTCTCTGGACCTGCTTCCTGCCTCTTTCTCTTTAAACACCCATGCTCACTATGAAGTGTATATTACCCCTTTCCTTTACCTAAGGAACTTCAAACTGCTTAACTCTCTTACTGACTTGTCCTAAAAATTTTTTGTGTGACAGGGTCAAGGACCTGGCATCTCTCTTGAGTGGAGATCCCGAGAAGGTGAACTCCTCAGGGCAGGCAGTAACATTGGGGTATGTGCTGACATCATGATATTGACTATAGATAAGAGGGGCAGGACAACAAGAAGTGGGGAAAGTCCTGGGATGGGAGGGTAGTCCAAAAAGAGAAGTTTTTGCTACTTCGTGGATTGTTAGTTCCAAACAGGAATGCAATGTGGCCCTGATGGGAAATCTTCAGCATAGGAGGAAGGAATGTGGAGCTTTTTTTTTTTCTTTTCCTTTGTTGATTTCCTTTGAAGCTGTCAGTTAAAGTAGCCTCTTATCTCTTTCCTCCCTACATTCTCTGGCCTTTAACTTAGATCTCAGAATTCTTCTCTTATCCCAGGCAACCTAACCCATGAACAGTCTGGTCAAAGCAGTGGTAATGGTGGCTTCACGCTGGAGGAGGAGTGAGGAAATGGGGGCAGAGGAGAGGGGCTGTCTTCACTCCTTCCAGGGCATTGTTCAGGACTTTTGTTTTTTTCAACTGCAACCAGGCAATTATTGCTTAATGTTGAGTTTCCCTTTGCAGGGCTGTACACATGCACAGAGCTCTCTGGATCCACCCCTGAGGGAGGCCTTCAAGTTGCATATCCAGTGGATTTCAGAGTGCCAGGGATAAACACCAACAGCCTTGAAGGCATTCAGTAAACTGGGAATAATTCTGCCCAGGGACCTCACCCCAAGTTTGAGGGTATCTGATCAGTATATCTGATGATCTTGACACTCTCAGAACTGCTGCATCTGTAACAGTGTTATGGGACTATACTCAGCCCACCTCCCTTGAAGCTACTCTTTCTTGTATGTTGGCCCATCAATCCAGCCTAATAGTTTGGATTTTTTTTTTTTTTTAAGGATTAGGTGTTTGAACCAGGACCTTGTGCATGCTAGCCAATTGCTCTACCACTCAACAGCATCCACAGGCCCTTTTAAAATTTTTTATTATTTATTTATTTATTCATTTATTTTGCAGTACTAGGGGGGTTGAATCTAGTACCTCATGCATGCTTTTGCAAACACTCTACTACTGAGTCATACCCCCAGCCCATTTTATACTTTTTTTCTTTCTTGCTGTACTGGGGGTTGAACCCAGGGCCTTGCGCTTGCATGCTTTGCAAGTGCTGGACCACTGAGCCGCACCCCCAGCCTGTTTTTTACTTTTTGAGATAGGGTCTCACTAAGTTATGCAGACTGCCTCTGGTCTCGAACTTGTGATCCTCCTGCCTCTGCCACCCAAGCCTCTGGGATAACAGGCGTGCGCCACTGCGCCTGGCTCCCATTTTGTACTTTTCACTTGAGACAAGGTCTTACTACACTATGCAGGCTGTTCTGGCCCCAAACATGGAATCCTTCTGCTACCACTGCCAAGTCTATGGCATTACAGGCGTGTAGCACTGCTCCTGGCCTTATTTTTTATTTTTAAAGTCAGGAGTTTGCTAAGTTGTACAAGCTGCCTCTGCTCTCAAACTCGTGATCCTCCTGTCTCAGCCTCTCGAGTTGCAAGTATTACAGACATGTGTCACAGTCCCCTACTTGGAATTTTCTGATGATTTTGTCAAGCTAACTTGGCATTCTAGAAGCAGAGACTCCAGGGGAGCCAGAGTTTGTGAAGCTTTGTGCCAACAGGATGCTTTCTCACTGAGGTCATATGCCTGGCCATTCTTAGAGCCGTGTTTGTCATCTTATGATTCTTTTCTTTTTCCTCCTCCTCCTCCTCCTCCTCCTCCTCCTCCTCCTCCTCCTCCTCCCCCTCCTCTTCCTTCTGCTTCTTCTCCTTCTCTTCCTCCTCCTGCTTCTTCTCCTTCTCCTTCTTCTTCCTTTCCCTTCCTTCTGGATAGGGACTCACTATGTTGTCCAGGATGACTTTAAACTCATGACCAGGTAACTGGCATTGCAGTCATTCTCTACCCCGCCTAGCTATGTAGTTCTTTTCTTTCACACATCTGCTCACTGCCACTCATATCTTCCTAGAATGTCTTTTCTTTATCTTTTTGCCTCAGACACAATCCTCCGTTCTTCCTACCCCTACTTGCCCTCAACATGACTGTGCACCTCCAACCACCCAGGACTTCAGACACAAGGAGTTCTTAGAGACCTACCTTCTAACAAGTTCTCCAAGTAATTCTCAAACCAATAAAGTGGGAGAACTTTGTTTCTGAGGGCTACTTGTATGTGTGTCTCCTTTTCTGTTCCACAGCTTTTCAAGTTGCTGCATGTCTCACTACTTTGCACTGTCTTCGACAGGAGACATAGGAAGAAGATTCCAGATCTAAACTGCAAGGAATTCTAGTAGCCAAACCTGCCTTGATTAGGGACTATGGAACTCCAGCTTTTGATCACATCCTTGGCTATAAATAGATTAATCTCTGCTCAGACTAAAAGGGAATTGTCAAAACAAGCATGACACTGTTTACCTGTGATTTAACAGTCTTGAACATATATACAAAGAAACTCACAATAATTCTATGTTTGAAGACCTAATTGCAACCCCCGCAAAATCCTGAAAGATTAAAGTGAGCCCCTCTAATCTCCACCTCCTTAAGCCCCATGCTTTCTCCTTTGCTGCCTCCCAAGAGTATATCACTTGGATCCTTAGAAGTCCCCAGGAATAGAAAGCACCACTCTTATGTATGAAACATTTTTTCTAACACAGGCTTGGCCCAAAGTCCAATGCTGGGCCAAGGTCAAGTGTCATAAATTTGCCAGTTCTGGGTTCAGCTCTGCTTTCAAAGCCGAAAGTCTTTGCCCTCTACTTATGCAACTGGGCTACAGAAGCCTTAGGACTTGTAATGTTACTTATTCTCCAAAGCCTCTGGGGTTCAGCTAAACTCCACCTTCCTCTTCCTATAGGGCAGAGGACCTGTCCTGTCAGTCCTCTAGCTTTTCCACTGATCTTATGGCTTGGAACACAGGATTTCACTGGGACTTTGGCTTCTTTGTCTGGAAACATTTTTTAAATTGTGTTCTCACAGCTGGATCACTGGCTTCTTGGTTTTATTATAGAACTTAGAAGACTAGAAAAGTTTGAAGGCACGGCCTTTGAGATTTTTGACTCCACTCCTGATTCATGAGAAGGGAAGGGGAAGAAGTAAAAGGAAAGCAGCCTTTCACATGTACTGCAACACAGTCCTTATGTGTGTTTGTTGTGTAATCTTTGCAAAGACCCTCTCAGGTGGAAGACTGATGGAAGCTCCTTGCCCTGACCCTTTTGTTTTTTTCCATGCTTTGCTTGAAGATAGGGTCTCATTATGTAGCCCAGGCTGGTCAGGAACTAGTGTCGATCCTCCTGTCTCAGTCTCCCAAATGCTGAGATGAGAGGAGTGTGCCACCACACCTCATTTAAACATTTTTTCTTGAGGCACTTTGCTTATAACTGCATATAAAATATTTCCTAACCAAGAAAGCATTCTAATTTCTAATTTGTAGGTACTTCACATAGGTATGACTCTATGAAGCATTAAACCTCAAACCTAAAACAGGGGTTGTCCTTCAGACATGGCCTGTTGGAAGGGATACTGCCATTTCTCCATGCATATCCCAAATGCCACCCTGAGGATGGCCCTCTGCCAATTCTTCTAGCTCAGCCGAATTGGTTGTAGCCAGCCCTCATTTGGGCTCTAAGATTGTGCTATCCTGTTTACCCACCTGATCTGCCTCCAGACATCTTTCACCTGCTTCAGAAATTGGTGCTGTGCTATCAAGGAGCATGTTCCAGAGTATTTCTCACAGGCTCCAGAGATGTCCCAAAGAGGACTGTCCCTTGCTGTGTCACCACAGCAATCCACTGGGGATAGATTTGTACTAAGTGAAGTTTTCCAGCAGGCTGCTTCAGAATCAACAGTCAGTTGACTAGCTACATTCTTGGCTGTCAAAAAAAAAAAAAAAAAAAAAAAAAAAAAAAAAAAAAAAAAAAAAAAAAAAAAAAAAAAAAAAAAAAAAAAAAAAAAAAAAAGAAAGAAAGAAAAGAAAAGAAAAAGAAAAAGAAAAAGAAAAAAGAAAGCCTAATAGCCTGATAGACATGATAGGCATACCTTCAAGCACCGAAGTTAAGCCTGGGTTTTAAGGCTTCATGTTTCTTGGGCTATAGTGGACAGTGTTACTGATAGAAGGAAGCTGGGTTTGTGGGGCTTTGGACTGTGCAACAGTACATGCTAAAGCTTGAGTTGTAGCCTGCTGGCAAGCAGGGAAGTCTTTGAAGAATGTGATGCAAGAAGAGAAAAGAAAAATGTGGGCTAGGTATATAGCTTAGCTGGTAAAGTGCTTAACTTAAATGAGGAAGGTCCTGGGTTTGATTCCCCAGCACTGCAAAAATTAAAAAAGTAAGAAGAATGTAAAGCTTTTTGTACCAAGCAAGAGTAGGAGCCTCTGGATCTTAGCCAGCTAGTGTGCCCAACATGGACAATCGCAATGCTTTTCCCTGTGGAAAGCCTCTTTGAAGGGGACATTCCATCCCTGTGGTCCATTCTGAGGGGCATTGCCAACTAGAGATTATTCCACTTGGATGGGAAAAAGCCCGCTGAGCTTGTAAGAAACCAATCTGCTGTGTACCTGGCAGGATGTGGGTTAGTGGATCCCAGCTGGCTTACACATTTAAATGAGGCCTTAGCCAGTAGAAAAAGGAATAAGGACAGATTACTTTCCCATCTTTGAACCTTCTTTTTTGAGAACTACCATGGAATGTTGACAATTGTTTTAAACATTTTGAGCTCTCTCATTGGATTCCTGCCCTGTCCCTGAGGAATCAGATGTATGAGAAGCATAAACACTCACCCAAAATTTTGTCAAGGGTTGGAGTGGTCCTGGAAGTGAGAACTGTCCAAGAAAATGGCTCTTCTCTGCTTCTCAGAGCCAGCAGAATGACGCTAGTGGCACTGGCTGTGTTGTGGTATTAAATGTAAAAAATACCATTTTTTCTTCTGTTTTCTCATTTCCAATGTTTCTGCTGTGTGTGTGAATAAAATGAAGTATGCAAATTATTTGAAAATACCAGAAGAAAGATATTTTACAAATACTGTATGTTTTTAGATCAGTAATCTGTTTTTTTTTTTTTTTTAGGGTAGGTTTTTTTTCTTTTTTTATTGGAAATTTTTAATGTACACCTTAATGTGATTCATTCTGACATGCTTTTCATTGTGACATTTCCATATGTGCATTTTGTTGTACATTATTCATATAGGTTCCCCCTTACCCTCTTGTATGCTCCCCCCCCCCCAGTAATCTATTTTTATAGAACAAAAAGATACTCAATCCCATTAGCCATTTGGGAAATGCAAATCAAACTACAGGGAAGTATCACTACACACTTATTAGAATGGCTAAAATGTAAAAATGACAACCCCAAAGGCTTGTGAGGATGCAGAAAAATTAGATCATTTGTTGGGTGAGGTGGCACATACCTATAATCCCAGCGAGTCAGGAGGCAGAGGCAGTTGGATCACAAGTTTGAGGCTAAAGGAATCCTACATAGCATAGAGAGCCCCTGTCTCAAAATTAAAAATTAAAAAATGAGCTGAAGGTACAGACCAGTGGTAGAGTACTTGCAAAGTATGTGTAGGCCCTGAGTTCAAACCCCAAGTATCACAAAAAAAAAAAAAAAAGAAAAAAGAAAAAAAGAATAAAACTTAGATCACTTATGCATTGCTTGCAAGAATGTCTGTTAGTCAGCTTTCTATCACTGTAACAAAATATCTGAGGTAATGAACTTATAAAGAGAAAAGGTTTATTTTGGCTCATAGTTTTGGAGGTGCCAGCCCATGATCAGTTATTTAGCCCCATAATTTTGGACCTATGGTAGAGTGACATTTCATGACAGAAGTACATAGTGGAATAAAACTGTTCATCTTATGGGTAGGAAGTAAAAGAGAGAATGAAAGGACCCTCTGAAGGGCACCCCCAATAAACTAAATGCATCCCACTAGGTCTCACCTCTTAGAAAATTCATAACCTCCCAATAGTGCCATGTTGAGGTCCAACATTTTACTCCAAGGACCTTGGGAGATGCTTAAAATAAAAACTATAGCAGAATACAAAATGATACAGCTACTTGGCAAATAAGATTTTTTTTCTTTTTTCTTTTTCTTTCTTTTTCTTTTTCTTTTTTTCTTTTCTTTTCTTTTTTTTTTTTTTTTTTTTTTTTTTTTTTTTTTTTTTTTTTGTGCTGGGGTCAAGTGCAGGGCCTCACAAATGCTAGACAAGTATTCTACTACTAAGATAAATCCCTATCCTGGAAAACAGTGCTTAAGAAGACTAAACACGTGTCACCAGGCATGGTAGTGCACACTTGTAATCCCAGTGACATGGGAGGTAAAGGCAGCAGGACTGCAGGTTTGAGGCCAGAGGCAACATTTGTAAGATCCTGTTTCAAGATAAAAAGTTAATAAGGGGTTGAGGGTTCAGCTCAGTGGTAGAGCACTTGCAAAGTATGCACAATGCACTGGGTTCAATGCCCAAGTACTGAAAAAAAAAAAAAAAAAAAAAAAGACTAAATGTGAAACTACCATATGCCCCTGGGAGTGCACTCCTAGTCATTTACCTGAGAGAAATACTTATGTTTCCACCTGTACATGAATGTTAAGATAGCTTTATTTGTAATGGAAACAACATGGATATCTTTCTATGAATAACTGGCTAGAATGATACATCTATATCATGGAGTACTACTCAACAATAAAAAGGAATCTCAAATAAGCACAATCAAAGTTTCTTTCTTGTTTTCACCATGAAGAATTGATAAATGTTTGAGTAGATAAATATGTTTAACCTGATTTAAATCTCATACAAGATACACATGTATTGAATATTACATGGTACTCTATTAATATGTACAACTTTTCTGGTGTATTTTTTGTTTGTCTGGAATCAGCTTAAATTAAAAAAAAAGAAAAAGAAAAAAAAAGTTTTATTTATTTATTTATTTAAGACAGGATCTTCGATTATTGCCTAGGCAGGTCTGAAACTCCTAGATTCAAGTGATTCTTCTGCTTCAGTCTCCCAAGTAGCTGGGATTGATACTAGGCCCAGATAGGTTTGCTTCTTAGTTATGCAAAATCCTATGCAGTTGGACAAGTCAGTTTCACCTCAGAGCTTCTCCACCTAGATCCTATAGCACACAAATCACTATAACAGGGAATAGAAAAGGCATAGCTCTTAACTACCTGAGCCTGAAAGTTATACATGTCATTTTTGCTCAGGATCCACTGGTAAGACCTAGCCACATTATCTAATAATGTGTGTTATTGCAACCTCTGTATTGCCTCTCTGAATGGCCTTTTTTTTTTTTTTTTTTTTTTTTTTTGCTGTACTGAGGGTTGAACCCAGGGCCTCGCGCCTGCATGCTTTGCAAGTGCTGGACCACTGAGCTGCGCTCCCAGCCCATTTTTTTTACTTTTTGAGACAGGGTCTTGCTAAATTATGCAGACTGCCTCTGGTCTCGAAATTGCGATCCTCCTGCCTCTGCCTCCTGAGCCACTGGGATTACAGGTGTGTGCCACCTGCCCGGCCTGAATGGCCTTTTTTATCTTGGGCTTTTCAGCCTTTTCTTCATCACAGATCTTGGCATTCCTCTTAAATTGTTTTGCAGCAAACTTCATGTTAAATAAGTGTTTCTCCATATTCGACATGGTCCCATGATTTTGGGGGAAAGGTGGCACTCAAAGCAGAGGCACAGGTTGGATAGCAGGGACCCAGAATCGCATGCTAGCCTAGAGCTCACAATCCTCCTGCCTCAGCTTTCCCAGCACTGGGATTACAGAAGTGCGCCATCATGCCTGGTTGCACCTTGTTCTTTCATTTAACCTATATCCAGGAGACTTTTCCACATCATACACAGAGAGTGTCCTCATTCTTTCTACGATATTGTTTATTTAGTTAGTTTTTAGGGATGTAGTTCCTGCTTGCTTCAATCTCATGATCCTCTTGCTTTAGCCCTACCATGCCTGGCAAGCCAACTCAGTCTTTATAAAAACCTATTGCCTCCAATTTTTTGGTAACACAAAGAATACTGCAATTACACAAGACAATCTTTTATTTTTGCCATTTCTAACATGTATAAGTGCATCTTTAGGATAAATTCCCACAAGTGTGCACACTAGGTGAAAGTAAAAATCACTAGTCATTTTGCATTTTAAAATTACCAAATTAGACAGGTGCAGTGGCGGTGCCTGTAATCTCAACGATTTGGGAGGCAGAGGCAGGAGGATTACAAATTATAGTGTAGAGGCAATCCGCAAAATTTAGCAAGACTATGCCTCAAGATAAAAAATTTAAAAGTGAGCTGAGGGAGCAGCTCCGTGGTACAGCACTTGCACAGAACATGCGAGACCCTCGGTTCAACCCCCAAGTACCAGCAAATAAAGAACTGAATGTTCTTCCTGAGCTTGCAGTTAATCCCAAAGTTTTAACAAAACCGTACATTTTAGGAAGCCACAAGAGTTTGTATTACTTATGTTATTTCAGATTAAATTTTGAACTATAACTTAACCTGGAAACTTGGTACCTAGGAAGGAAATGGTTCTGGTTGTTGTTGTTAGGTACCGTCGAGTCGGTATCCGACTCATAGCGACTCTCATAGGGTTTTCAATGGCTGACTGTTTCGGGATTGCCTGGCCCTTCTCCCACTTTTGTGGTGCTGGGAATTGAACTCAGGACCTCAGAGACTGCAGCGCAGTGCTCTACCAACTGAGCTAAATCCCAGCCCGGAAATGGTCCTAGATAACACGTAAATTGATGAACCAAATAATCCAAACCTCGTTGCACGACAAAACAACAGGAACTGAACTCGGTTCAGTTCCCAGGGGAGTGAGAGGTGGGGCGTGGTCATGAGCAGAAGGGTGGAGCTAGTCCACGGCTCTGCAGAGGACGACCGGGCCCTCGCGCTGCTTGCTCCTCCTCCGTGACATCACACTCAGGTTCCGCCCCCAGCTGCCAGCTCTTGATACCACTGCGGCACCGTTGCGCCCCGGAAGCTGCCCCTTCTTGGGGGTCATGATGGGCAGCAAGATGGCGTCTGCTAGCAGGGTCGTTCAGGTAAAGATATTCGGTTGTTTTTCCGCACCTTGGGCAATAGGGGTGGTGCAGGTTTAGCAACCGCGCTAGGGAGAAAAGATGATGCGCGGTGACCGCGGCCCTAAACAGGGCCAGCGGGGCGTGTCTGGAAATGGAACCTTGAGCCCGTTGCTTCGGGGAATAAGCCAGGGTCCGGAGCTAAGGGTTGGAACCCAGCAATTGGAGCATGGCATCACTCTAGGTAGGTACCTACTGGTCCAGGAACTCTGAACTCTTCTACTATCATACGAGTGTGTGGGTTAGACTGCCTTCCAGTAGCCGGGCCAATCGTGGTTTAATACTGTCTGTGATGTCCCCAATCAGCCAATCCGGAGGAAGGTGGTCGAAGGGCGTGGAAGGAAGCGAATCCTGAGTCTGACCGGGTGTCCCTTCAAGGTCTTGGGAATGGCTGGGTAACTGGCTGAGGCCTTGTCTGGACAGGTTCAATCCAACGTCTCCAAGCGTCTGCCTGTAGGGCGAATGGAGGAATAGAAAAACTCTATGCTACTTAAAGCCTTCGTTCCCTGTGTTCAGATAGAAAGAGTAACATTATTGTTAATCCACCTGTCAACTCCTGGCAGCTTTTGTATTTGCTTCTCCATCTGTGGTCTCTAGCTTAAATTTGTTGTTGTTAGGCGCTGTGGAGTCGCGTCCTACTCATAGCAACCTTTTGTACAGCAGAATGAAACACTAGCCGGCATTGTGCCGTGCACACGATCGTTTTTAAGGCCATTGTTGCAATCACTGTCACTCCATCTAGTTGAGGGTCTTCCTTTTTTCTGCTGACCCGCCACTCTCTCAAACATGACGTCCTTCTCCAGGTGTCCCTCCTGACCATTTGTCCAAAATACATAAGATGCAGTCTAGCCATTCTTGCTTCCAAGCACTCTGGTTGCACTTCTTCTAGACTGGATCTGTTGGTTCTTTTGGCAGTCCATAATGTATTCAGTATTCGTCTCCAGCACCATAATTCAAAAGCATCAATTCTTCTGTCTCCCTTATTCACTGCCCAGCTTCTACAAGCATATGACTGAAAATACCATGGCATGAGTCAGACACATCTTCATCTTCTATGCGACATCTTTACTTGTTAACACTTTAAAGAAGTCTTTTGCAACCATTTTTCCCAGTGCAGTGGATCTTTTGATTTGACTGCTGCTTCTGCAGGTGTTGATTGTAGAACCAAGTATATTTGAGGGAGAGTCTTGCTGCATAGCCCAGGCTGGCCTGGAACTCACATTAGTTGTCCTGCCTCCACTTTCTGAGTGCTGTGATTACAGTCATGAACCACCATGCCTGGTTTAAAATTGAAATATAAATACATCCTTTATACATATGCATGGGTGTATATATATATATACTTACATACAACCTTTTGTAATATAATTTTCAACTCTGAAAGCATATTATTTAATGATTAGGTTTTACCTTTGATATGAGAAGACCATTCCCAATTAGCACATCTCTTAAAAGACTTTTTCCTGAAGTTCCTAAAGTTGTCTGAATGGTAATTCTAGAAGCCAGTCTTTGATCCTATTGTCTGAAGTTTCCTCACTTATTCAGCGGGTAGTGACTGAGCATTAACTAAGTAGAGATTCTGTAAGGACACAGAGAACATCTGAGAGAATTCTAGTATCCATAATATATAACTATATAAATCAATAATACATAAATACCTCAGTTTAAAATAAGTAAAGGAATTGATATGACACAAAAAGATACCCAAATGAGCAGTAACGTGAAAAGGTGCTGAACAGTCCTTGTTTGCCGAGAAAATACAAATTAAAACCAGAAGGTACTACACAGCCACAAAAACAACTAAAATTTTTGTTTTTGTTGTTACTGGGGATTGAACCAGCATGCTCATGTATGCTAATCACACACTCTATGTCTGAGCTACCCACAGCTTTTTAAACCAAAATGTAAAAGACTGATAATACCAAGTGGTGATATGAATAGAAAGTACCTGAAATCCTCATACACTGCTGGTAGGAGTATAAAATGGCACAGCCACTTTGAAAAACTGTCAGTCTGATAATTAAGCTTATA
>VMDO01038257.1:0-13636 GCA_007922755.1 Pedetes capensis
ATATTACTATTCACATGATAAAAATGTTAGAAATTTAGACTAAATACTTCTATTTTTAAGTGACCTTACAATTTATTTGTGCCAAAGGCAATACTTATGTATCCAAACAAATTATAATTCATAACATATAATTCATCTTTATGAATAGAATGGAGTGCTTCTCTGTGGAAATTATTAAATGCAAAACAGCAACTTATTTTCAAGTGAGAATGTAAAATGACTAGGGTGAAGAAGGATGCTCTTTAAATCCCATATCACAAGGAGATTGGCCTTTAAAGTGGAAGATACAATAATTATTACACAAAGAAGAGAAATAGACATTTTTTAATGACATTAAAAAAATGACAATATCCAAGCATGTGGTGTCTTATATATTAATGGACTGATAAATGTTTTATGCATTGGGGGAGTTTATGTTAATGTCACATAAAGATGGTGGGGGGCTGGGATTTGGCTCAGTTGGTAGAGCACTGCGCTGTAGTCCCTGAGCTCCTGAGTTCAATTCCCAGCACCACAAAAATGGGAGAAGGGCCTGGCAATCCACTCCCAAGGCAATCCCAAAACAGTCAGCCATTGAAAACCCTATGAGGGACTCGATGGCACCTAACAACAACAACAACAACAAAGATGATGTACTAATAAATTTCTAAAATTTCTCAGAAATTACATCATTTCAAAATATAAAGTATAAACCGGGCATGTTGGAGCATGACTGTAATCTCAGCGTCTCGGGAGGCAGGAGCAGGAGATCACAAGTTTGAGACCAGAGGCAGTCTGCATAACTTAGGGAGACCCTGGGGGCGCAGCTCCGTGGTCCAGCATGCAGGCATGAGGCCCTGGGTTCAAGCCCCAGTACTGCTAAAAAAAAAAAAAAATATATATATATATATATATATATATATATATATTATATATATATATATATATATATATATATAATAAAAAGTCTCTCTCTATATATGTATATATATATGCATATATATATACATATATATATATAATAAAAAGTATAGCAAACATTATTGGGGTGCAAGAAAATTCATGATCTTGCCTTTGTTGATGTTTCTTGTAGAAAGAAGCCTGGTTCTTCTCAATGCACTTGAATCTCCTACAACTCCACCTTTTACTGTTGTGCAGCACCTACTTTAATCAAACTTAAGCAAGGAGGAGTTGTCTTAAGAAAAAAGTGTCATTAATATGCTGAAAATATGACAATAGGCCTAGAATTTGAGTGAGATGAGGTGGACTGACCAATGGGGCTGAACTAAGAGTCAAATGGGATAATAATTTAGTAAAGATAGAGAATTTGAGAACTACTTTATGGGAACATTTTTTGATAAGCAATATAGTTTTAATGTGCCTTCTTTTATTTTGAAAGTGGATATTATTTTATTTTGTGTTAAAATTGACATCATAGCAACTGTTATCCAGTTTTACTGGACATCTTTCTTCACTATGAAAGTGAAAAAGTGCATCCAGCTATCCTACAGTGTACATTAAATATATCTGAGACAGAACTTTTTCATCGTAACTTTTTGAAATAATTAGGCATTTAGACATCAACAAGAATCATATACGTGTTTATCATCTTTATACTTGGTTAGAAAAAAGACCATTGCACTCTATTCTCTAGTAAAATTTCACAACAGTAAGAAATGTTGTATTTTATTATGCTATTTGATATTGAAGTTCTTTTGAAAAATAATAAAAATGTTGAACCTCATCTCAAAATGTGAAGCATATGCTTGATTATAATTTCTCAAAGAATTCACTGATGTGTATTAGTTTCCCTATAGTTCGTTAGTGAGCATAGTAATTTTAATTTAATAAATAAAAATATAGAAATTACATAGAATATTAGTTAGAAAAAATAGGGTTTTCTTTAACATTTCTCATTATCTCTTTTCCTCTCTGAGGATCTAGTAGGAACAAACCACTTTAGAGGGCACTTCAAGTAAAATGAAACAAATTGTGTGTGTGTGTGTGTGTGTGTGTGTGTGTGTGTGTGTGTGTCTGTGCACTCACATGCACATGCACATGTGCATAACTGTATTTATAGGATTTGACAATAGATCAGAAAGCATGAAGATATTTTCTATACATTTTCACACTGAAGCCTCAGAGTTACCCACTCAGATGTTTATGACACTCTAATACACACCAAAAAGTGGAGAATCTGAGAAGCTACTTTACCTTTGTAAGATCACACAGCTCATAATGAAATGGAAGAAGAGAAATTTGAATTCAGTTTTTATGATTTCAAAACTGACAATAGTTTTCCTGCCAATCTAATCTTGTTCTGTATAATTTATTTTTAGGAGAAAATAACTAAAATAGCAATGACAGTATTTTTGAAAAGAAAGTTTTCAAGCATTAATGTTTTTCCTCATTTCTATTATAATATTAACTGCATTGCATAGATGCTATAATAAAAAAGTAAGCAGTTAAAATAGTAAATATTTGTTTAAAATGCCCTTAAATATAAAGACATTTTTGGATGGGAATTAATATGAGTATTTAATACTTGACTAGAGGCTTGTATGAACTTAATCAAAATTACTTAAAGTGGAATAAAACTTTCATCAGTATTTAATTTGCTTTGCTTCATAGCTATATGAGTGGTGTTTCTTCTCTGGATTCAAATAGATGAATAATTTTCTATCTAACCCACAATGTTGTTAGGTGCTGTTGAGTTGAGTCCAACTCATAGTGACCCTCATAGGGTTTTCAACAGTTGACTGTTTCAGGATTGTGTTGGAAGTGGGTTGCCATGTCCTTCTGCCGTTTTTGTGGTGCTGGCAATTGAACTTGTGACTTCAGAGACTGCAGAGCAGCGCTCTACCAACTGAGCTAAATCTCAGCCCAACCCCCAATAGAAAGCCCCAAATAACCTTGTCTCCCTTCAGGATATCATTTCATCTTTTTCTTTCCTTTAATGCCAAACTTTAGGAAATATAATCTATACTATTATTACTTCTTTGGAAACATTCAGTATTTTATAAAGGTTTGTCTAAGAGATATATAAATGTTTTTTTTCTTTCTTTTACTAATGCACAAGTTGATCAAAAATCAATTTCAATATTTACTCCATTTGTTTAAAAGAATGAATGAATGAGTAAATGAATGAATGAATACATTGACGTATATACATGCATTTTTTATTACAATTAAGTAAGCAAAATTAAGAGAAAAATTATCCCTCTGGTAATTGCAATGAAAATGAATCAAAATTCAAAACTAACAACAGATTTCTCAACCTGTTTAGTTTATGTGTTGAAAGCTTATATTTGTGGTTCTTCTTCTGTTTCAGGGAAGATATGATCAAATGTTTTAAACAATCCAGAGATTTTACAGTGAAACTATTATTTAATGTTAACAAATGGGTGAGCCCCCATTTCAATGGCCACTTTGATAATAGAGAACTTTATGTGCATTTTCGTTTAAAAGTCTAGTTTTACATGTTAGAGATATTAATATTCCAGATTAGAAAATAAATTTTGATGACTGGCAAGTTAGAAATAGAAAGAAAAAGGTTTATGACAGATTTTGGTAGCAAACTAGGCTGACACAGGGAAAAAAACCTAGCAATAAATTACAAGTAACAGATAAAAGCCTATGGATTCTCACAAGAGGAATGTTCACAGTTGACTACATGAAGGTGAACTTTAATATAGCTTCATATTCTAGCATTTCCATAGAGGTCAGCTGTACCCAATGACCTTACCTTAGTAATACATTCAGTTAAACAATAAAAAGCAATAGTACCCAGTTAGAGGCCCAATTGAAAAATGTGAAATTTGGAGGAACAATTACTTCATATAATAATAATGTAATGAAAGTATTCTAGAGGTAAGTAGTAAATATACGTATGAGTGATAATAATTCCATTCACATTTATAACGGATTGGTTTCTGGTATATTTAATATCAGAGTTAGCATAAGAAACTCCCTTCTGGCATTGTTTTAGACATTATCTTGTAAAACTTTGGAAACTCTGGAGGATATATCATTTTTAAAAACATAATATTTTTTCCCCTGTGATTTCTCTTCTGATAATATATCCTACAAACACAGTACTACATGTGGGAAAAGATAGAACTATAGAACTTCTCAGTTAAGAATTTTTCATAACAAAAATATTGAATTAATAAGGGGTCCACCAACATAGAAATTATATATATACATATATATATATATATACATATATATGTATATATACATATATACATATATATATGTATATATACATATATATGTGTGTATATATATATATATATATATATATATATATATATATATATATATATATATGGGGCTGGGGTTTAACACAGTTGGTACAGTGCTGCTCCACACTCTCTGAGGACCACAGTTTGTTTCCCAGCACTGCAGGAATGGGAGAAGGATGTGGCAGTTCATTTCTGAAGCAACTCTGAAGCAATTAGCCATTGAAAACCAGGTCATTACTCAACTTCACACTAAATAGAGAAAAGATTGACGTTGTCCAAGATTTTGCTTTGCTTGGCTCTATAATCAACACCCATGGAAGCAGCAGTCAAGAAATCAAAAGACTCATTGCTCTAGGAAAAGCTGTGGCAAAAGATCTCCTTAGAGTATTGAAAAGCAAAGCTGTCACATTGAAGATGAAGGTCCGTCTGATTCATATCATGATATTTTCAGTCACATCATATGGTTGTGAAAGCTGGACATTGAACAAGGGAGACAGGAAAAGAATCGAGGCTTTTGAATTATGGTGCTAGAGACAATTATTGAATATACCATGGACTGCCAAAAGAACCAACAGATCTGTCCTAGAAGTGCAACCAGAGTGCTCCTTGGAGGCAAGGATGGCTTGACTGCATCTTACATATTTTAGACAGGTAGTCAGGAAAGACCAATCCCTAGAGAAAGACACCATGCTTGGGAGAGTGGCAGGTCAATAAAAAAAAAGGAAATCCCTCCACCAGTTGGATTGACACAGTGTCTGCAACAATGGGTTTAAAAATAAATAAGATCTTGTGCCTGGTACAGAATAGGGAAGTGTTTCGAAATGCTATACATAGGGTCACTATGAGTCAGACTCAACTTGATGGCACCTAAAAACAACAATATATATGACAAAACCTATAATGATAAAACTTTATTTTGAATTACCATACAGAAAAGTTAAGAAGATATATCTTTGTGTGAAATTTACGTATAAACAAGTACATATAATTTCTAAAAACTTAAAACTTGCAAATTAAAAAATATGAAAAAAATGTTATAGTAGATAGGCAGATAGCTAGAGATATAAAAATAACATTGTATATGAGGATATTCATTGAGGTATGTCTGGAAATGTGCCTAGAGAACAAAAGGAGACTATAATTGTCATTTGAATAGCAAAAGATGAATGATGCCTTAAACTATTTATAATTATTTTTTAATTGGCTAAATATTTTTGAAAAAATAAAGTACAATACTTAATAATGGAATTATTTCCTCATATGTTAGATAGAGCTCATCAATCTAAAGTGCTTTGATGGCATTTTTAATGATATAATTTGAATGTTTTACCATTTGGCTACCTCCACATGTCTAACAGCAGGTCGTGCTGTGGGGGCTTACATATTGCTGTGATGCGGAAAGCTTTGCCCCTGGTATATCAGATACCATCAGGGCTAACCATGGTGGACAACTTGTAGTTGAGCTTCCAGATGAACACAGCATAGGGAGATTGTTGTTGTGGTTGTTAAGTGCCTTCAAAAGGAACTGGCAACTCACTCCTGAAATAATTAGCTATTGAAAATCTTATGAATATAAGAGAAGCACTGTCAAATATAGTGTCAGAAAAATGAATCCCTCAGGCTGGAAGGCATTCGAGAAACAACTTGGGAAGTGTCGCCTCTTTAAGGTACATTTGACCTTAATGACAAGAATGGAGTAAAGCCCCTGGGACCTCCTTTTGCTGAGGTGGGACCACTCAAAATGAGAAGAAACATAGTAACTGCAACATTGGGCTCAAATATAAAAAAAAGCATGTGCATGGAACAGTATTGGGTAGTGCTTCATTCTATTGTACATAGGGTTGCTACGAGCTGGATCTAACTCAGTGGCAGCCAATACCACCACTATTTGACTATTCCTTTTATCAAGTCATTATATATTTTATGCTATTTTTAACTTGATTTATATTTATTTTTTCTTGTTTTAGAAAATATTTCATTTTACATGGCCAAAATGTTGTTTTACCACACGATATTAGTTGTCTTAAATTCTTTTTTTAAATGAATCTCTTTTGCCATCCCAATATTTGCCTCAAATATCAAGAGGACTTTCATGCTTCGATTTTATTATCTCCTTAAGAATTCTGTTAAATTGTTTAAAAATAATTTGTGAGCTATTTATATGATATATATTGATATGCAAAGAATTGTGCTCCTATAATGTGTACAATTTGATAAGTCTGGAAATATGCTAATGTATATGATACATCACCACAGTCAAGGAAATAGATCCAAGACATCCCAGAGTTTCATGGTTCCCTTTGGTTCTTTTTATTTGTTTGTGTTTTTGTAGTAGTAAGAACACTTAATATGATAGTTATAGTGGCACTGACCATAAAACTAAACAATTCTGTCCCTAGATATTTACTCCACAGAATTAAAAATGTAAATGCTTAACCAAAAATATTTACAGGTATTATCAAGACAATTAAATTCCTAATGGTCCAAATGTGAAAACAAGCTAAATAACTATGAGCTTTTGAACTGGATATATCAAAATAAACCAATGTACTTGCATATTATTTAAAATAAAAAAGAATCACTCAGAAATGTGACAACATGACTGAATTGGAAATATGTCAAGCTAAGTGAATTCAATCAGACATGAAAGACTGCATATTCTATGAATGAATTAATTTATTTACATTTAATTAAAAAGAACAAAAATAATGAAGGAGGAGAAAGAGCCATGGTTAGAGAATCTAGGAGAGAATGAATGAGATTGACACAAGAACAGAAGAACTATTTTTGGGATGGTGAAACAAATATCTTGATTTTGGTGGTCATTAGATTGTTATAGGCACATGTGAAATCTCCATCAAAGGATACACCTAAAACTAGTGAATTTTAATATACGTTTATTTCACCTCAGGAGTGTGGGATGTAGCTCAGTTGGTAGACCTCTTCTCTGCACTCTCTGAGGACCGGGTTCAATCTTAAGCACTGCAAAAATGGGAGAAGGATGTCGCAATCCACTCCCAAGTTACCCCCAAACAATCAGCCATTGAAAATCCCATGAGGGTGGCTATGAATTGGAGATGACTTAATGGCACTCAACAACAACATTTCACCCCAGTAAATAGGAATTTTGCATAGTTTACCTTGCAGGAAAAGAAAAATGTTAAGGATATAATGTTAATCAAAATTTATTTATGAATGACTTTACTTCCCCCACATGCCTGTCAGTTTGCCATACTGTGGGGGCTTCCATGTTGCTACGAGGCTGAAAGCTGTATTACTGGTATACAGATACCAGTAGGATCATCCATGGTGGACAGGTTTCAGCTGAGCTTCCAGAATAACACAGACTAGGGAGAAGGACCTGAAAGTTCACACCAAATAATTAGCCATTGATCACACTACAAATAACAAACACTGGTGTCATGCCAGAAAAATGAGCCCTTCTAGTTTAGAAAGCACTTAAAAGATGACTGAGGAAGAGATGTCTCCTCAAAGTAGAGTCTAAATGATGGAAACTGAGTAAAACCTCAGGGGCCTCCACTTGCTGATGTGGCATGACTCAAAATGAAGACAAACAACTATAAATATCCATTAATAACTAGAATGGAGAATGTATGTAGTAAGAATCTAGGAAAATTAGAAATCGCCAAAAGGGAAATGGAATGAATAAACATCGACATTTTAGGCATCATTGAGCTAAAATGGACTGGCATGGGCCATTTTGAATCAGATACTCATATGATCTACTATGCTGGGAATGACAAATTAAAGAGAAATGGGATTGCTGTGGCAATGTTGCATGCCTGAGTCAAGTGAGAAGAAGAAAGGAATAAGAGTGAAAAATACTCAGCATTGAGTTATATTGGGGAAAAAAAACTGGTTTATTTTCCTTCCACCTCCCTGTGATAAACAAGCCTCAGCAGAGGCAACTTTGGGAGGTGTTTCCTGTAAAGGTCACTCATAAATAGACTTCTGATAAAGGAATCTGGAGTAGGGATGAAAATTATGCATAAAACCATAGAGAAAAAGTTAATTCCTTGAGTGTAGCTCCCTTCAGAGAGTGTGACGTATTATCTGTGAACCTCATCTACTAGGGGATGACAAGGATATAGCTTTCCCCTTTGAGGTCCAGTGGGCTAAAGCCTTTGTGGTCAGGCCTGAACAGTCACACAAACAATGAGTCTCAGAGTTTGCCTCTGTCTTCACACCTGTGATCCTCCTACCTCAGACTCCCTGGTCACTCAGATTACAGAAGGGTGAATGGAGCCATACTGACATTCTTTTGAAATTTTGTTAGTGCTTATTTCTCAAATGTGGGTGAAATATTTGACATTCACAAATTATGTAGTACAATGAAAAAAAAGTCTTGGTATATAATATCCATAGCTGTAAATCATGAGGAAGTTATACCTCACTTTCTAGGATAATAATATTATAGGTTAGTAGTATTTCTAGGAAGGGTCCACGAGTGGGAAATAAAAAAATAGTTAAACCAGACTTATCCTAAATAAAATGAGATAGAGGCCACCTTTGTATCTCAGGTGAATCTAAATGGTCTACAATTATGTCAGTAGCATGTCTGGCTAGAATCTTCATGCTGGCTGTAGGCTCATCCTTTCTCTCTAGGTGAGACCTTTTTGTATATTATTTAGCCTTGAAAAATTTAAAAGAATGCAGTTTTTGAAACATTAGAATTGCGGATGAAGCAGCTGTAGCCAATGTAGGCTACCAATTACTTCTCAAAAGGATTATTAAAATACCGGCTGAATTGACTTTCTTCTTTTCTTTACTGACATGTAAAGTCTAATATCATACACCAGCCAAATTGCCTTAAAATTACAAATCAGTTTACATAATCCCATTCTTTAAAACTTCCATCAATTTCCCATTTTATTGAGAAGAACAAATGAATTCATTACTACTTTCTACAAACTTCTAAATGAGTAAGACTCTGCTTATCTACTGGATTCTCCTCCATCTTCTCTCCATTTGACTATTTGCATTTAAACTGACCTTTGTTTCCAGTTTTCAAAAATGACAGTGATTTTCAATGTAACTTTCTTAGAAGGGCATTATGTGACTATTGTTACAAAGCTGTCCTATGAAATTGGAACTTCTCTGAAATATTAATTTTTTTATTTTTTCATAAAGCCTGTCCTTAGAAATTGTTCCTTTATTTTTGTATATTTCTATCATAACAGATTATATTTTGTGATAGAAGGAAACTTATCTGCCATTTAAAGCTAGCCTTCAGATTACATTGATGCTACATTGCAAGTCTAATGTTCATTTACTAAGTTATGGCGGATAATGCCTTACTTGTTTCTTACTACTTTAATAAATTTATTACATTTTTTGTAGTACTTGGGAGTTGAGGTCAATGTCTTGCACATGCTAGACAAGAGCTCTATCACTGAACTGCACTCCTAATAGCCTTCATTTTTTTTTCTAATTTTCAGTCAAGAGCTAAATTGTGCATGTTACCTCTGGCCTTGAACTTGCAATTATCCTGCCTAAGCATCTCAAGTTGCTAAGATTCCAGGTGTGCACCCTAATGCATGGCTATTATATTATTTTAATACATGCATTTCTCATTCATAGTTAAAGCAAATATTCACATCGAAATCTTTGACTAAAAAATTTTTGTGTATGAACACCAAAGGTACTTGAAAATGTATACACATTTTGGGATGAAAATTATTCATTTTTCTGATTTGAGTACATTGTACCCTTCTTCATTTGATTAACATCATCTTTGGAGTGAAAGTCATATGATATATTGCTACTGTAACTCAATTCAACTTTGAAAAGTAATACATAAGTAATATTTCTTTAAATGTATACATTTTTGTACCCCCTGTATATGTATAGATGACAGATTTTTTAAAACACTTAAATGAACTTTATGGTAGTTATTTAATATTTTTCACATATTTGGAATTTTTATGTTTTAGAGAGGTTAAAATTATATATATTCTTTATTTTCACATTTTTGTGCATTATTGTGGTTTGAGCCCAAGATCTCACCCATGCTAGACAAGAGCTCCACCATTGAGCCACACTTCTATTTAACCTTTTTTTTTTTTTTTTGAGAGAGGGTCTCACTAAGTCTCACAGTTTGCCTCTGTCCTCAGACCTGTGATCCTCCTACCTCAGACTCCCTAGTTACTGGGATTACAGAGGGTGCGTGGAGCCCTACTGATATTCTTTTGAAATTTTATTAGTGCTCATTTCTCAAATGCGGATGAAGTATATGACATTCACAAATTATCTAGTACAATGAAGAAAAAGTCTTGAAATATAATATTCATAGTTGTAAATCATGAGGAAGTTATACCTCACTTTCTAGGACAATAATATTATAGGTTAGTAGTATTTCTAGGAAGGGTCCATGAGAGGGAAATAAAAAAAATAGTTAAAATAGACTTATCCTAAATAAAATGAGGTAGAGGCCAGATCACAAAAAGATCACAGTATAAATTAATGAGAAGAATATCAAATATTACTTTAAAATCTGAATTATAGGAGCAAGGAACACATCTTCAAAAACATTTTAAGACCCTTATCCATATCTGGACTCCAAATTTTTTTAAGTTTGGTTTTGCAGAGTCTAAAGCAAACACCAAGCGGATATAGAGCAATAAACACTTGAGAAAAATATAAAAGGAGAAAGGAAATAATAGTCTCACACTTGGGACTAAAGGAGAGGAAAGAAAAGAAACTTAAAAATTCTATCAGCATAACTAACCCTAGAAAATCAATGGACCTAAGGGAACTCTACATGTGTTTTCTTTCGTACCTTTCCTTCCTTACTCTCATAATGGATCTGTTAGGAGACTTGTAATGCAAGTGGAGAATCTGAGATTTAAATGTTACCTTTTTAAGAAAGCATTAACTATTCACTTGATAGAATGCATATCTATTTAGACATGTTGTTGATGTTGTTAGATGCTGTCGAGTTGGATATGTCTCATAGTGACCAATACTTAGAACAGAATGAAACACTCCCAGACAATGTGCCATTCCCAGTATTGTGATATTGCTTCTCTGTTATTCATAGGGTTTTCAATGGTTTATTGTTTCGGGATTGCTTCAAGAGTAGATTGCCATTTCCTTCTCCCATTTTTGCAGTGCTAGGTAGGGATGGAGACCAGGGCCTCTGAGAGCTCAGAGCAGCACTCTAACAACTGAGTTAAACCTCAGCCCCTATTTGTACATACAGACATTCATATGGATATATTACATCAGTAATAGAAGATAAATATGAAAGACAGTAGCACTTTTTAAAAAGTTATTCAGGAGAGAAAGAGGATAAGAAATCTTCACATAAAGCAATATTTCCAATGGCTCTGGAAGTTAACATCTGAAGTAGTGAACATGATACTATAGCAATCCAAGTGGCTTCATTGTAATTTTTAACATGCCATCTTCAACAGGTTTATTCCTTTGTATGATAATCTAATTAGAATAACTAAAAATAACCTGTTTTATCAAACTAAGATATATAAATATAAATGCACCAAAACCAAAAGCAAGTTGTTTTTAGTGGCTTAAAAAATTTTAACTATATCTTCAAAAATTACTTATGTAAGGTACTTAACATACTTTTAAAATAATAATTTTATTCCAATTCTTTAGAACATACTCAGAATATGGAGCATATAGTGCCTTCCAAGTCTTAGTAATTTATGCATAATTTCATATTTAGAGCAGTTATATATTGAAATAATTAGGGCAAATACAAATATTTATGATATTCCTTTTTGTAAGGACACAATAACATCGCATTTTCCGGTAAACCTCTATGTCAAAGATAGCCACATTATTTGCCTGGCATTTGGACTCTAATTGAAAGTAACCCATATGGTACTTTGATTAGAAACTGTTGAGGGTCTTTGTCTGATTCTCTATATCCACCTTTACCTCTCTTGCAAAGTTTTTGAAATGACTTGCCAAGACAGACAGTCCCTCCAATGTTAGATGGATATTTAGGAAGAACAAAATTTAAATGTTTTGTGAAAATATCAGTGATTCTGTGGGCAGATTATCACTTCAGTATAGCTCGTTAATTCTGTCTCATACTAATCTAAATCAAATTCACATGATTTACCCACAAATTTGGGTCACTTTTAAAAGTATTATTATCTAATTATTATCAAGGAAAAGATAAAGATCAGGAAGAAGGCTCTTTTGACAAGATAAAAATATAATTCCCTTTATCTAAGAAGACAAGAAATGGTTACTTTTCCCAACTGATGATAGAATAAAATAAGATTACTAACCTCCTAACACTGGTAACAAAATGAGTTTAGTTCCAATATTAATAATTTGATATTTAGAAAGATTGATACACAATTATATTTAAGCATGTTATGATATATTGCATATATTATATGTAATTGCATTAACATTTATATAATTTTAACAAAACCCTAGGGTGCTCAACTTGCAGATGTGGCACAACTCAGAATGAGGAGAAACAACTGTAAACATCTATTAATAATTGGAACATGGAATGTACGTAGTATGAATCTACGCAAATTAGAAATTGTTAAAAGAGAAATGGAGCGCATAAACATTGACATTCTAGGCATCAATGAGCTAAAATGGACCTGCATAGGCCATTTTGTGTCAGACAGTCATATGGTCTACTATGCTGGGAACGATAAACTAAAGAGAAATGGGGTTGCATTCATCATCAGAAAAGACATTTCAAGATCTGTCATGAAATGTAATGTTGCCAGCAATACAATAATATCCATATGCGTACAAGGAAGGCCAGTTAATATGACTATTATTCAAATTTATGCACCCACCACTAAGGCCACAAATGAAGAAAGGGAAGACTTTTATCAGATTCTGCAATCTAAAATAGATCAAACATGCAATCAAGACATACAGATAATCACTGGTGACTGGAATGCAAAGGTTGGAAACAAAGAAGAAGGCCCAGTAGTTGGAAAATATGGTCTTGGTGACAGAAACGAAGCTGGAGATCACATGATAGAATTCTGTCAGACCAATGACCTTTTCATTGCAAATACATTTTTTCAACATCATAAACGGAGACTATACACATGGACTTCACCAGATGGAACATACAGGAATCAAAGTGACTACATATGTGGAAAGAGATGATGGAAAAGCTCTGTACAAAATGTCAAAACAAGACCAGGTGCTGACTGTGGATCAGACCATCAACTTCTCATAGGCAAGTTCAAACTGAAGCTGAAGAAAATTAGAACAAGTATACAAGAGCCACGGTATGACCTTGAGTATATCCCACCTGAGTTCAGAGACCACCTCAAAAATAGGTTTAATGCATTAGACACAAATGACAGGAGACCAGAAGAGTTGTGGCACGACATAAAAGATATCATTCAAGAAGGAAGCAAAAAGTTCTTAAAAAG
>VMDO01038258.1:0-13639 GCA_007922755.1 Pedetes capensis
AAAGAAAGAAAGAAAGAAAGAAAGAAAGAAAGAAAGAAGGAAAGAGGATCCTCTGGCCCCTTAGAGCAAAGAAAGCAAGCCACTGCCAAGTAGGAGAGAGTGGAAGAGGAAGCATGGGAAGTCGGGGACCTTGAGGAGCAACTTCAAAAGAAAGCACACGTCATGGCGAGGGAAGAAGAAGATACACTGAACCCCTGCCCCCCACCCCCTGAGAGAAAAGGAATAAACAGCATTGGGCACCGTGTAACAGTCACCAGGCCCAATTCTCTGTCCCACTTGGTCTGACATCAGTCCTCCGCAGACCCTAACACAATTAGGGAAAGGTCACCAACTTGGAACAAAATTCCCAGCTCTATCACCCATCATAGCCTGCAGCCATGCCACTGTGGCTTCTGGTCCTGACAGATCTCGGAAGCTAAGCAGGGTCAGGCCTGGTTAGTACTTGGATGGGAGACCGTCTGGGAACACCAGGTGCTGTAGGCTTGGGAGAAGGACCCAGCAACCCACTCCCAAAGGACAATCTACCATTGAAAACCCTATGAACAGCAGAGAATTACTGACAAAAGTGTTTTGCCTGTTGTACATAGGGTCGCTGTGAGTCGGATACCGACTTGAGGGCACCTAACAACAACAAGAATCACCCGTCATGGCGAGTGTGGACTCCTGGGCCTATTTTCACATGGAGAATCAATTTCCATGTTGTTGGAGTAAGCCTGGTGAATGGCTTCCTCTGGCAATTAGAAGAAGGAAACAGGATGAACAGAGTGGAATCCACCAGGGAGATCCTGGTGGAAAGATGTCTCCAGGCAAATATCACTCTCCTCTCTTCACCCCCTTGAAACCCTAGCCACAGGGAGGATGTGGCTCAGTTCTGGGGTGGCTCCTTTTCCTCCTGCTCACATGGAGGATGGGTACTGGGAAGAATGGGGCTCCTTCATGTCGCTGCTGCAGGATCCTGGGCAGGTACTCTGAACACGTTTAAAGTCAGAATCAGGCAACGGAGGCTTTAGCATCATCTCCTGTTCTGACCTGGCAACCCCCTCCCAAAAACCAATCTGCCATTGAAAACCCTACGAACAGCAGAGAAGCACTGACAACAGTGTTTCCCTGTTGTACAGAGGGTCGCTGTGAGTCGGATACCGACTCGACGGCACCTAACAACAACAACAACAACAACATGTTCTGACACATTATAGATGCCTGAATAGGATTTTGTAGATGAGCTTATAATCAATTCACCACGTACATCACTAAGTCTTTGGAATATCTTACTCCAAATAACAGGCCTATAAATTAATTTCTGGAACAGAATGCAACTCATTCACAGTCACCTGAATTGAGCAAATCGCCTCTGCTTATTCTACTGCAATTCCACGACATTCAGTGATGCTATATCTAGTTCCTACCGATAATTTCTGAATTGTTTTTGCTTTCTAATAAGGTCTTTACATACTTTTCTCACAAAATGGTATTTATAACAAAGGTACATTATTTAAGCATTCAAAATAAAAAGAATAAGTGTGATCTGCTCAGTTTTCTGTTTCTTTTTTTCTCTTTTCTTGGTGGTCCGTGGGGGTTGAACTCAGGGCCTTACACATGGTTTGCAAGTTTTCTACCACTGGGTTGCACCCCCCAGCCCATTTTTTCTTTTTTCTTTTGAGACAGAGTCTCGCCGAGTTACACAGGCTGCCTCTGGCTTTGGGCTCGTGATCCTCCTGCCTCTGCCTGCAGCCTCTGGGATTACAGCCATACGCCACCATGCCCAGCTAGTTTTCTGTTTCACCTTTTCTAGTCATAAATTGCAGCCTGGTCTGAACTTAGCACGTAGCAGTAATTAGCTGACAAGTTTTAGCATTCATGGGTACCAAGAACACAAGTTGTTGTTGTTGTTGTTAGGTGCCATCGAGTCGGTGTCCGACTCATAGCGACCCTCTGTACAACAGGGGAAACACTATTGTCAGTGCTTCTCTGCTGTTCATAGGGTTTTCAATGGCAGATTGATTTTTGGGAGGGGGTTGCCAGGTCCTTCTCCCAAGCCTACAGCTTCGGTGTTCCCAGGCGGTCTCCCATCCTAGTACTAACCAGGCCCGACCCTGCTTAGCTTCTGAGATCTGACAGGATTGGATGCCACAGGGCTACAGCTGCAGGCAAGAACACAAGATAGTACCCTATTTACATTCGAATATGAGCAATTTAATTTGCTAAGCTAACCCCAAAGCCAAAAGCAAAAATGGAGATCAATGGCACCAGACATCAGATCTCTTTGTGCCCAAACACTAGTAATGCAAGACCAGAAATGTCACCACTGGCAGGGCAGCTGTGGACTACCACAGGCTTACCACCCAGGAACAAGAAGGCTGAGCTATCCAGAGGCTGAGCCTGAGATCTGGAAGCCAACCAAACACGAGAGGCACAAGGAGCTCAGAGGCATGCCTGAGTCCAGGGAGAGAGACCATCCACTAAGGCTGGGAAAGAGGTACATCCAAGGACCCACGAGAGACAAGAAGGCCAAAGGCCAGGAAGATCCACCAAGGGGAAAGCCAATGAGGGGGTCCAAAAGAGGACAGGAAGCCAAGGAAGGTTGTGATCCAGGCAGAGGCCATCTGCTGTCTCTTTAATGTGCATGTACTCAGTGCAGTGCTCACTGGGGCCAGTAGACACAGCTAGGGGGGACCCAATCCCCTCCCTACCCACTGGGGAGGCCAGACAGGGTAGGCCTGGCTGCTCAGTCCAAAGGGGCTGGGGTGGGAAGGCAAAGGCAATGTTCTGGGGAAGAAGGATCAGAAGTAAGCCGGATTCACTTACAGCAGGGAAACGGCCCCCAGAAACCAGAGAGGCCTTGTTTTCCAGTGGTGCTCAAAGTATGGCGGACACATACAACACCTCACATAGCCCACGTTCCCCAGAACACAGATGTGGCTGGTATTGTTTGCTAACAATACAGCTGTGGCAAGATACGGGAAAGTGACCTCAGGTTTAGAAATTACAAACTCTGGGAAAAGACTGAACCAAATTCAAACCCACCCACTCCCCTAAAAACACAAAAATGCAATTTGTTTGTAGAGTCTATGAAATGAAATAATTCCCTTGAAAAGGCCTCTCTTCCACATCTTTTATTTATTCTGGTCCCAGGGTCTAAGGGCGGTTAATAGAACTAACATGGCAAATCCCCCATCATGACTGTCATGCATGTAGTCCTTCCTTCCGCCACTTGTGACCCTGTAGGACTTACAACTTCCGGACTATAGTCATAGCATTTGGGAGGTATTCAGGAGGACCGCTTAAGCCCAGGTGTTCAAGACCAGCTTGGGCAACACAGTAACCCCTTGTCTCCCGCCCCGCCAAAAAAGGCTTATAAATACTTTATTATAGTGTCATGGTAATAGTCTTAACCTAGTACACAACATTTTAATGACTTGTTTGGCTTCATGCCGATTAGTCATCCATTCTGTATTTACTCAGTGCCTCAATGAGACCGCCAGGTGCTAGGGGCACAGCAATAAGCTTCCATCCTCAGAGACCTTGGTGTGGTGAGTGAAATGGACCTGTGCTACACGGATGAGGCAGGGTTTATTGAGATGGACAGGTCCAGAAGGCCCAATAAGTTCGTGTCAGTCTGTTCATCCCTGAGGGAAGGCAGGGCAGCTGGACACATCTTGTTAGGAACCAGGCTCCTGAGAGGAGTAAGGGAAAATCAAGGGCTTGGCTGGCTTGAGTGGTCGCAGGTTACAGTAAGTGAGCTTTCCGGGCAAAGCTAAGCAGATTTGTAAATACACACATGTTTTTTTGTGGAGCTAAGTAAACTAATAAACAAGCAAAGGATTTTTGTTTTGTTTTGTTTTGCTCTGTATGTTTGTTTTTCCCCCGATAGTCCCAGAGTGAAAATTAACAGGACCATATGACTTTCCATCTTTGAGCCACAAAATGTCAAACTAAATTCCTGGAAGAGGGCTAGGGAGTCAGAACCTCGTGGTTCTCAGGGGATAAAACATTTTTTTTTTTTAACTCAAAGTCAACTGATGGAGAAGTTACATCTTCCTTGGTATTGAAAGCAAGCCTGCAAGTCCCAGTGGGGTGGAGGCTCCAGAGCACAGCCCTCTGGCTCTCAGAAACCCACAGGCTGGTGTTCAACGTCTGTCTCAGGCGGACATTGCCAGGATGCAGGAGTGAGGTGCGGAAAAGGCACGGGGAATTCAAGAGTCGCCCAGCTCAGCGCTGTCTTTCGAATACAGCTGCACTGTTCTGATGGAAGCGGATTCCAAGAATAACACAGGGAAACCTACTCAGGTTTCAACAGAAGAAGGCAGATACACGCCAGGGTGCCCCGCTTTCCCTTTACTCTCAGGATGGCTGTGCAGTCCACCCTCCTGTTGAGCAGAGCCCTCCACTCACCCACAGGGCACACTGCCCCCAGCCCACATTCCACAGCTGGCAGCCAGTGGTGCTCAGCAGACCAACGCTGAACTTTGGTCTCCACTCTATAATCCAGAGCTGGGTCTAAAGCTATCTCTCTTGATAGTGTCTGTTTCTTAAGAGAAGCTACCCACTAAAATTTCTAATGGGTTATTGTTTTTTTAAATACAAGAAAAGGTATACAAGCAGAAAGTGGGGTTATTTTTGTTTTGTGTTTGTGGTACTGAGGGGTTGGATCCAGGGCCTCACACATGCTCTGCAAGCGCTCTACCATTGAGCTGCACCTCCAGCCCATTTTTTACTTTTCATTTTGACACAGGGTCTCACTAAGTTATCTAGGCTGCCTCTGGCCTCAAACTTGCAATCCTCTTGCCTCAGCCTCCCTACTTGCTGGGATGACAGGGATGCACCACCGCCTAGGTAGAAAATGGTTTTAAAATAAATTGCCTAGGGAGTCACTGTTTACAAGGGTTCAAAGCCTTTGTTTGGGGTGATTAAAAAATTTTGGAAGCAGGTAGTAGTGAGAGTTGCACATCATGTGTGTAATTAATTACCACCAAATGGCACACTTAAAAACGGTTAAAATAGCATATTGTATGTAATATATACACCTACATACCACAGTTAACACATCACATATGCAAACCAGTAGAGGAAAAGCCAATCCAGTCCAAAAAATCAAAATAAACTGGATATATATTTATCTATTTTTCTCTCAATTTAAATTTGGGCATTTGTAAAAGAGACTCGTCATGGAAAATCCCTCAGACATTCATCAGAAAAAGAAAAAAAACCCAAAAGGGAAAAAGAGCGAGAGGGCAGTTGTTTGGCACAATAGAGTTAAAGCAGGCAGTGGTACCCCCAAACCCAGGGCTTTGTGTACTGGGTTAGGGATGCTTTGCCTCCTACCTGGAAGGCAAAAAAACAACAACAAACAAAAAAAAAGGAAGAAAGAAAGAAAGAAAGAAAGAAAGACCGTTCCCTTACAATGAACTTTACAATAAGCCACCAGAAAAGTTTTATCTTTAAAGCATAAAGAGATTTGTTGTTGTTGTTAGGTGCTGTCGAGTAGTGTCCAACTCATAGCCACCCTTATAGGGTTTTCAATGGCTGATTGTTTCAGGATTGCCTCAGGAGTGGGTTGCCACGTCCTTCTCCCATTTTTGTGGTGCTCAGAATCAAACTCGGGACCTCAGAAACTGCAGAGCGGCACTCTACCAACTGAGCTAAATCCCAGCCCATAAAGAAATTGAGGATAAGCTAAAACACAAAGTTAAGAAGGAGCCATTACAGGCTATCAGGCTGAACCACAGGAGCTGTGAAGATTCAATTCTCTTTGACTTCTAAAAGTGGCAATTTCACACGGCTCAACTGAATCCATAGGCTGACTTCACTTGAAGCAGCGACTGCAATGCAACAGCCACCTGATACGTGAGAGGCTATACCAGGATGAAATGGAAATCATCTTGTATGTGTTTCTTTTTGAGAAAAAAAATATAGGTAAGCCATCCCCACTGAATGAAAATGGTTTCCTTCACAAATTAAAAAAAGAAGAAAAGGCTAAGAAGAAAAGAGAATGTACATTAATATATATATATATATAAATGAGAGCCAGGCATGGTGGTGCATGTCTGTAATCCCAGCGGCTCAGGAGGCGGAGGCAGGAGGATCGCAAGTTCGAGACCAGAGGCAGTCTGCGTAACTTAGAGAGACTCTGTCTCAAAAAGTAAAAGATGGGCTGGGGGTGCAGCTCAGTGGTCTAGCACTTTGCACAGCATGCAAGCGCGAGGCCCTGGGTCCAAACCCCAGTACTGGAAATAAACAAACAAAAAAACAAACAATATGTGTGTGGGGGGGCGCATGCGCAAGGGAATTATGTCCAGTCTAATTGGCTAGAATCTGTCTTCTTTGTCTCAATGTTTGAGAGTCATGGTATCCTAATGTTACCACTCTGGCATCATAAATAATGTCCCCAAACTCCTTTCCCTCCATCTTCCCAAGTCAAGCTGTTTCCCAGCTCGTGTTCCCTTTGCCCCACGATGCATTGCCCAGCAGCTCATCCCAGGGCTGAAGCTGCCCTAGAAACCCCAGGGGCCCCTCTGTTGGCTGATCCTCTTGGGAGCCTGGCCAGCTGCTTCTCCCTCACTTCCCCCTCTGAGCTGTGTAGGAGTTGGCAGGTGACACCCTGTTCCCTCCAGCCGCCTCTCTCCCCAGGCAGCTGCCTTGCCCAACAGCTGGCTCAGCCTGCAAAGCCCGGATTGCAGCTTCTGGGCTGCACAGAGCCCAAGCATTCCTGGGATCAGGGAGGACCTTCGCTCAGCTTAAGTACCTCCACCCAACTTCTGCTCACTCAGGGCGGCAGTCACTGAGTTCTGGGTTTCCAATTCCTGATGACTTGCAGGGTCTGCTCTGAAATGGGACATAGGCTGGGCTGCTCCCCATCCAGGTCCAGCATCCAACAGGCTTGGGGAGAGTCCCCAGAAGATAAGAGTGTGCTGATTTGGGGTCCAAAGAGTGTGCAGAGGTCCAAAAGCTGCCCACATTCACACGGCGTTCAAGGGACATAAAAAGTCGCCAACAGGAACAAAGCCAAGAGGAAAGAAGAAAGGCAAAGCAGCTAGGCGGGGCAGAAAGTGTGACTATGCTCCAGAATGAGATGCAAAGTCACCATGCTAACTAACTCATTATCAGGTTACACAAAATTAGGTCCATAGCATTAACTCCAAGTCAAAACCAGAAGGTCTCGCGAGAAGGTTCGAATCCACATTAAGTGGGAGATGTGATTATAAGTAATTACTAGTGTACGTCCCATGTGGCTTGAAGAAGCGTGCCTTTCTTACGGGGTGGAGACTTAAAAGAACCAGGCAATCTAATGGCCTTTTTTGTGGATTCATAAAATGAAAGTAACTTCTTAAACTAAATCTAATTACACTTTTTGCAGATAGAAAAAGAAGGGGGTAAAGGAAAGGCAACTACTTGTAGGTTTGGGTGATTAAATCCCCAATCAGTAAATATTTCAGAAGACCCCAAGACAAGGCAATTCAGACAGAAAATCAAGTGTAATTGCTGTACAGAGTAATAGCTCTGATGAAGTCTAGGGAGGTAAATTAAATAACTTCCCCTTCAAATACAATTAGGTAAACTGATTATCACTGTAAGCTATTTCAGAACCATCAAATTAGATCTTTTTTCCAGAAAAAAAGATAGTAAAATAGTTCCAAGTGAAAATTTTAATTTAGAACTCATTACAGTAGTCGATGCTACAATGCTCCTCAATGGCGCTGTCGTGATTACCCACACACCTCCTGAATGTTCTGGAAAGGACAAATGGTCAATGCTCTCTTAGACCTCACCCTTGCACCGGGGCTGACCTTTCGGCTGCATCTGCACTGTGCAGGGTGGTGACGCTTTTTAAAATCTCCTTTTCCAAAACTCTGTCCAAAGCTGCTAGCCCAAGAAGACAATCGATTTTGAACTTACAGTGCATGTGCCAATCAGCATTTGTGTGGTGGCATCTGGAGCCCATAGGCACGCATACTTGTGTATAAAGCGGGGAAGCATATCATTTGCTCATTTCTTTTCCCATCTGAAAATACTTCATGGAGAGTATAACACCAGCTATGAGTCAAATGGGAACATTTGGTCCTCTACGTTCCTACCATCAACCTATGATAGTTTATTTTGCAAAAGAATGATTTTTTTTTTTTACGGTACTAAGGGTTGGACCCAGGGCTCGCTGGACCACTGAGCACCCCCAGCCCATTTTTTTACTTTTTTTGAGACAGGCTCTCGCTAAATTACACAGACTGCCTCTGGTCTCGAACTTGCGATCCTCCCGCCTCCGCCTCCAGAGCTGCTGGGATTACAGGCATGCACCACTGCACCCAGCTTAGGAATGCAATTTTGAGCTAACATTAAAACCATTTTCCTGGCAAAAAGAAAGAGAAGAGCTGAGTGTGCAAAATTCTCATAATCTGCACACAAAAAGCATGCCCTTTCCTGATCTTGGACGGAACAATGCACTATGACCTCCTACCAACCGGTGTCTTCCAGGTTCCAGTGGCGGGCTGTTGTTACACATGTCTGCTTGGCCTGTAACACTGAATGGTATTTTTTTTTAACTGCTTTTTAATCCACCTAAGAATTAGTCTACCACAGGCAGCTCCACCCCTGGCCACACATGAGGCAAAGTAGTTGCTGGAAGGGAGGGCAAGAATGGGAGGGGGGAAGCAGCTTTGAAGGGGCAGAGAAAAATGGTCTAACTTTATGAAAGGGCTAGGATTTAGCTCAGTTGGTAGAGCGCTGCGCTGTAGTCTCTGAGGTCCCGAGTTCAAGTCCCAGCACCGCAAAAATGGGAGAAGGACCTGGCAATCCACTCCCAAGGCAATCCCGAAACAGCCATTGAAAACCCTATGAGGGTCGCTATGAGTCGGATACCGACTCGACGGCACCTAACAACAGCAACAACAACTTTATGAAAAGCTGAGGAAGATTCTAAATCCTCCCTCCTCAATGGTGGTAGACCCAGGAGCTGGAAAGAAACACAGACTCTTGGCCCCACTCACACCTGCCTGGCAGAGCCTGCGTCTTAGCAAGACGTCCAGGTGACCTGCATTCATTTCAGTTTCAAATGCATGACTCTCCATTGAAAGGAAAAAAAAAAAAAAAACACTCATCATTTCGAAAACTATTTCTGGACTTTACGAAATCCTATCTGGACAAGAAAATTTTCACTGGCATTATTTTTAAAGACAGGCAAATGTCCATTTGGTAATTTTTTACCCATTATCATTTCAGCTTGAACACCAACATCTTTTATGTATGTGTGGCAAAATATACATATTAACATAAAATTTTCCACTTAAGGCATCCTTCAGTGTGCAGTTCAGTGGCATTAAGAACATTTGTATCGTTATGCAACTATTACCACCATCCAGTTTCAGAACTTTTTCATCTTCCAAAATGGAAACTCTGTATCCATTAAATACTAACTTCCCATTCTCTCCTTGCTCAAGAAATACTAATATGGAGCTGGGTGCGGAGGTGCACACCTGGAATCCCAGCAGCTTGGGAGGCGGAGGCAGGAGGATACCAAGTTTAAGACCAGAGGCAGTCTGTAACTTAGCGAGACCTTGCCTCAAAAAGTAAAAACAAAATGGGCTGGGGGTGCAGCTCAGTGGTCCAGTATTTGCAAGCATGCAAGTGGGAGGCCCTGGGTTCAACCCCCAGTACCGCAAAAAAAAAAAAAAAGAAAAGAAAAGAAAAAAGAGAAAGAAAAAGAAAAAAGAAATACTAATATCCAACACCCTTTAGTAAGATACCAGGGCTGGGATTTAGCTCAGTTGGTAGAGCGCTGCGCTATAGTTTCTGAGGTCCCGAGTTTGATTCCCAGCACTGCAAAAATGGGAGAAGGACGTGGCAACCCACTCCCAAGGCAATCCCGAAACAATCTGCCATTGAAAACCCTATGAGGCTCTGCTATGAGTCGGACATGGACTCGACGGCACCTAACAACAACAACAACAATATCCAACACCCTTTAGTAAGATACCAAATTGGGCTAAATCAGCCAATACCATGGTAAGTTACCATGGATAGGCATGATCAGGACAAAGCCAGGCTCTACATCTATGACCCTGATTCCCCCAAGAATCTATCCCAGCCCAGCTATCCAGGCTGGCCTTGAATTCCTGGGCTCAAGCCGCCCTCCAGCTTCAACTTCCTATGAAGCTGGACCACAGGCACATAACGCCTGGCCAGCTTCTGCCAGTCTTGATCCAACCCTGAACCTAGTCCTTTAAATCTTGGCTCCCTTTCCTCATACTGTAAATAAACCCGCAATTCCTAAACAAATCACCAAGCTAATTATACTTGTTATATTTGGAAATGAGGGACTGAATAACATAAGGCACCCATTCAACAACCAATTCAAGATTTGAGGTCAAGGTTCAGCGTCGATTTCACATTTAAGTGTACATTACTCTGGTTTAGTTCTTCCTAAACCCACACTCTAGCCCCAGCCCTGTGGCATCCGATCCTGTCAGATCTTGGAAGCTAAGCAGGGTTGGCCTGGTTAGTACTTGGATGGGAGACCACCTGGGAACACCAGGTGCTGTAGGCTTGGGAGACGGACCAGCAACCCACTCCCAAAAATCAACTGAAAACCCTATGAACAGCAGAGAAGCACTGACAATAGTGTTTCCCCTATTGTACGTAGGGTAGCAACGTGTCGGATACCGACTCAACGGCACCTAACAACAACAACCCCACACTCTAAACACTATCAAGAATAACCTGACCACCCCACTCCACTCCCCCCTCACTGACAGCCATCATTTGACTGGGGTGGACAAGGGGTTCTCATGGCACAGACAGCAGCAGTGAAGGAAAGGTGGGGTTGTCCTGTGGGAGCCTCTGCCACGCAAGATGGAAACAGGAAGTGTCTTGGGGCTGCAGGACATTGTGCTAAGTGAAATAAGCCCGTCACAGAAGGACAAATGCTCTACTGACTCCACTCACAAAGTGGCTGAAGTAATCAAAATCACAGACATGGAAAGAAGAAAGGGTGGACACCAAAGGCTGGGGGAAGCGGCAAGATGAGAAAGTTCTGGAAGCCTGCTGCACCATAATGTGAATATATTTAGCCACTGAAATGTACACAGGAAAATGGTTATGATGGTAAACCTAATGTATATGCCTTTTTATCACAATTTTTAAGAAGGAAAATAAGCTTAAGAAAATAAAAGGAAAGCAGATTTGGAATTGATAAGTCAGCAAGAAAAGAATTCCCTTAGAACCTATTTTATAATGCTTCCAAGAACCCAGTGATGTTCATGAGGTATGCTGTGTAAACACCGTTTTCCCTTTTCATGTCATCTTGAGAAGGAGACACTGAACCTGAAAGGAACCGATCTGGAACTGAATTCTCGCCCGGGGACAGGGAGAGGGGAAAATGGGCAGAGTAATAGCCAGACAGGAAAGTACTGACCAGTCAGTCCCGTGTGGGAACTTAAACATTTAAGCAGATGCCGGGCGCAGTGGCGCAGGCCTGTAATCCCAGCAACTCTGGAGGCAGAGGCAGGAGGATCGCAAGTTCGAGACCAGAGGCAGTCTGTGTAACTTAGCGAGACCCTGTCTCAAAAAGTAAAAAAATGGGCTGGGGATGCAGCTCTGTGGTCCAGTACTTGCAAAGCATGCAAGCGCGAGGTCCTGGGTTCAACGCCCAGTACCACAAAAACAAACAAAAAAACAGAAAACTAGGGTCACTATGAGTCAGATACCGACTCAACAGCACCTAACAACAACAACAACAACAACAACAACAACCTTCCTTTGAGCTAATTTCACTTATTTGCTCCTTATAGATCTTGCCACTCTCCCGGAGACTGCTGGGAACGTAACCAGAGTGGGCATGACCACTGGACATGTGATTTCCTTGCTTCCTCTCCCCACAACCCCAAGTCCACACCTACAAAACACAGGTCTGTCTATGTACCCGACAGATACTGAAAAGTCACTCGAGACTCTCAGATGAGACAGAAAGGGAATTGGAAAACAACTCAGTGTCATTACTGCTGATGAGGCCAGGAAATGTGAAGGGTCCTATCACGTGGACTATCTGTTCAGAAGTTTGGATAACCAAGTTACCTCAAACTACAGAAAACTGACTTTGAAGCTTTTGTTTGCACGCAACTTGAAAACTAAACGTATAAACTAGTTTATTTTATGGGGTACTTGTGGGTTGAAGCCAGGGCGTTGCACACACTTGGCAAGTGCTCTACCACTGGGCTGCACCCCCAACCCATTTTTTTTTTTTAACTTTTGATCTTGAGACAGGGTCTCGCTAAGTTATCTAGGCTGCCTCTGGCCTCAAACCTGTGATCCTCCTGCTTCCACCTCCAGAGTCACTGGGATTGCAGGCACGAGCCACGAACTCATTAAACTATGTGTTGTAGATACTGACATATGATGTTCTTTTATTTCCTCATGTCTTCAATTTTAATATGCACCTCTGAGGTTTGTTGTGGTTGTTAGGTGCCCTCAAGTCGTCCAAATCATAGCGACCTTCATAGGGTTTTCAATGGCTGACTGTTCGGGCATTGCTTCAGGAGTGGATTGCCATGTCCTTCTGCCATTTTTGCAGTGCTGGGGATTGAACCCAGGCCCTCAGAAGAGTGTGGAGCAGCTCTCTACCAACTGAGCCAAACCCCAGTCCACCTCTGAGGTAGGAGCCCATTCAAATTCGTTACTTTATTAAAAAGGAGAAGCTGGCCTCCACTCCAAATTGTCAAAATATAACCAAGTGAACCAATTTCTGGATTCACATATTTATTTTCAGTGGCAGGAACCTGCACTCGTTTTACACTGAAAAATAGTAACCAGGAGCAGCAGCGTCAGACACACAAGTAACTTCTTCAGTTGCTTCATAGGGTAGACGAACAAGGTCAGGAAAAGGCTTTTGGCAGAGTTCTGGAAATGATCAGGACGCCACTAACCTAACTTCTCACCAAGGCCAAAATTTTCATTCAGTTATTGTCATAGACTGAACGTTGGCACCACCCCAGCCCCTCCTCCTGTCATCCATATGCTAAAATCTTAATCCCCAAAGCAAGAGCATTAGAAGGCAGGGCTGTTGGGGATAACTGGGTCGAAGGGTGGAGTCCTTATGAATGGGATGATTGCCATTATAAGAGACCTCAGAGAGCTGCCTCACCCCTTCCACCAAGGGAGGACAGACAGCAGCCATGCCAGGACCAGGGCCCTCACCAGATACAGAATCAGCTGCTACCTTCACCATGAGTTTCTGAGCCTCAACTGCGAGAAATAAATGCCTGTTGCTTATAAGGCACCCTGTCTATGGTGCTCTGTCTTGGCAACCTGAACGGACTAAGACACTATGAAAGTTTAAGAATGTCAAGAAAAAGTGGGAAAGGAATCAGTCAGCAAATATCAATCCATTTGAGCTTTTTCTCACATGTATTTCCTGTACTGTGGCATCCGATCCTGTCAGATCTTAGAAGCTAAACAGGGTCAGACCTGGTTAGTACTTGGACTGGAGACCACCTGGGAACACCAGATGCTGTAGGCTTGGGAGAAGGACACAGCAAGCCACTCCCAAAAATCAGTCCGCCATTGAAAACCCTATGAATAGCAGAGATGCACTGACAACAGTGTTTCACCTGTTGTATGTAGGGTCACAACGAGTCAGACACTGACTCAATGGCAT
>VMDO01038259.1:0-13634 GCA_007922755.1 Pedetes capensis
TCACATTCCCTGGGTCCATGGGGAAAAATCTGAGAATCAGGGGGAGTGGTGACAGCAGCCACGGGAAACAGGAGCAGCAAGATTTTCATCCTATCCAGAGGTAAAGGGGGTGAGGCGAGGCTGCACCAGGGTTCACCAGGCTGAACCCAGGTTCAGGCAACGTGCAGCAAGGAGGTACAGGTGGGGCTGTTTGGCTGGAGGGGCAAAGGATGGTGCCCTGTGGCCTACAGGAGAGTAGAGTCACAGCAAGACTGACTCTGTAGACAGCGTACAAAGCACGTTCACACCCAGATGTTCATGTGACCTGCAGAAGGACCTGTGGGACAGGCAGAGCAGGGGTGACTCTGCTCTTTCAAGGACAACTCGGTGAACTTGGTGTGCCATGTCTTTATCTTCATTCATCTCAAAGTATTTCTCTAATTCTCTTTATGATTTCCTCCCCCTGCCATTGATTATTCCATAGTGTGTTGCTCACTTTCTGTGTATTTACGAATTTCCCCAATTTCTTTCTGTCATTAATTTCTCACTTACCTCATCATAATCTGTAAAAATATTTTGTGCAATTTCAATCACTTTAAATTGTTCAAGCCTGCAGCTGTACCACAGTGGTTTTCAATCATGTCAGATCTCAGAAGCCAAGCAGGATGGGGCCTGGTTAGTGCTTGGATTGGAGACTGCCTGAGAATACTGGGTGTTGTAGGCTTGGGAGAAAAGATCCGACAGCTCACTCTCAAAACAATAAGCCATCAAAAACCCTATGAATAGCAGAGAAGCACTGACAATAGTGCTGGGCATGGCACAGTGTTGGCTCATGTTTCATCTGTTGTACATAGAATGAGTCTGACCCAATTGGACGGAACCTAACAACAATAGATTTGTCGAAGCTTGTACTACAGCTCAGCACATGGCTGATCATGGGGGATGTTACGTGATAAAACATGGAGAGAAAAATAGGTATTCTTCTGCCATTATGTGCTATAAATTATGTATTGTGCAAGTTTTTCCTTTCCTTGTTAATTTTCTGTTAAGTTCTACCCCGTATAAAAAGTGTGATATTGAAGTTTCCAACTATTATTGTGGAATTGTCTATTTCTACCTTTCATTTGGGAGAAGGATCTGGCGACCACTCCTAAAACAACCTGCCATTGAAAACCCTACAAATAGCTGGGCTTAGTGGCGCATACCTATAATCCCAGCAACTCAGGAGGCAGAGGCAGGAGGATCACAAGTTCAGGACCAGAGGCAGTCTGTGTGATTTAGCGAGACCCTGTCTCAAAAAATTAAAAAAAAAAAAAAATGGCTGGGGGTGAAGCTCAGTTGTACAGCACTTGCAAAGCATGCAAGCATGACGCCCTGGGTTCAACCCCCAGTATTGCAAAAAAGGAAAGAAAAAAGAAAAAGAAAAGAAAACCCTCTGAATAGCAGAGAAGCACTGACATAGTGCTGGGCATGGTACAGTGTTGGGAGTGTTTCGTTCTGTCGTGCATAGGATCCACTATGAGTTGGATCTGATGCAATAGCACCTAACAACAAACCTTCAGTTTGATCAGATTTTGTTTCATAAATTTCAGGACTCTTGTTGGATTCCTGTATCTTTATCCTTGTTACATCTGACTGATATATTGCCCATTTTATCTAAATAAAATGATATTTTGTAATAGAGTTTTTGTTTTAAAATCTATTTTGTCAGATATTCATATAGCCAATCTAGATTTCTTATACCTGCTGTTTGTATAATATACCCTTTTCTATTCTTTTACTTTCAACATATTTGCATCTTTACATGTAAAATGTGTCTCCAGTAAACAGCATATAGATGAATTTTGGTTTTTTGTTAGTCTGACTCTCTGCCTTTCAATCGGATTGTTGAGACTAGGTACATTTCATGTTATTATTGATATAATTGGATTTATACCTGCCATTTTGCTACTTATTTTCTATAAGTGTCATGCGTTTTTATTCATTTTTCTTCTCTACTGCTTTTTTTTGCATTGTGTGAATATTTTTCAGTGTAACACTTTAGTTTCTTTCTTTTTTGTCATTATTTTTTTTTATTTATTTTCTTAGTGGTTGCTCTTAGGCTTACCATATGCATCTTAGCTTATCAGAATCTACTTCAAATTTATTCACGTTTAATTCTAGCGAAATACAGACATGTTACTCTTATATAGCCTGCAGCCGTAGCACTGTGGCATCTGATCCCATCAGATCTTGAAAGCTAAGCAAGGTCAGGCCTGGTTAGTACTTGGATAAAAGACCTTCTGGGAACATCAGATACTGTAGGCTTGGGAGAGGGACCCGGAAACCCACTCACAAAACTCAATCCTCCATTGAAAACACTATTAATAGCAGAAAAGCACTGACAAAATTGTTTCTCCTGTCTATGTAGGGTTGCTATGAGTTGGATACCAACTTGATAGCACCTAACAACAACAACAACAACTCTTATATAGCCTTATTTCCTCTTTACCCCTTTTTGTGTTATTTTTGTTATATCTGTCAGACTAAGGCTTAGCTCAGTTGGTAGAGTGCTGCTCTGTGTGCTCTGAGGCCTTGGGTTCAATCCCCAACACCGCAAATATGGGAGAAGGACTCTGCAACTCACTCACTCTCACTCTCAAAGCAATCCCAAAACAATCAGCCATTGAAAACCCTTTGAATAGCAGAGAAGCACTGATATAGCCCTAGGAGTGGTACAGTGTCAGGGAGTTACGTAAGGTATGTTACAAACCCAGCAATGTGTTGTTATAATTATTTTTGTATGTAATTTTACATTGATTAAAAAGCTGAGAAAAGTATAGTTAAACAAATTGTTATATTTACCTGCTTATTTATCATTTCTGTTTCTCTTAATGTGTTTGTGTTCCTGTGGATTTGAATTACCATCTGGTGTCATTTCTTTATCCCAACACAACTTTTGTCCTGTTTCCCTCCTTTGATATGGTCATTATCAAACATATTATGTATTTCTGTGTTATTGGCTCAACAACATAGCTATATACATATTGTTTTTCTATAGTTTGTTTTTAAATCAGTTAAGAGAAGAAAGGAGAAAAACATACACTTTTCCTTTATTTCACAATTATATAGCTGTCTTTGACATTACTCTTTGTTTTTTGTTTTCATGTGGATTTGAATTTTCATTTGAGTTTATTTTCAGCATGAAGTATGTTCCCTGGTGTGTGCGTATGTGTGTGTGTGAAAATACATACATAGATACATATATATATTTCTCTCCTTCCTTCCTTCCTTCTTTTCTTTCTTTCTTTCTTTCTTTTCTTTCTTTATTTCTTTTTTTTTTCCTTCTTAAGAAAGGAGCCTGCTATGTAGTCCAAGCTGGCCTTGAACTCATGGTCCTCTAGTCTTTGTTCCCCGAGTGCTGAGAATACAGATGTAGAATAGAATACTATGCCTGGCTAGTATTTTTTTTTCCATTAGTCTATCAATGATATCTGTTCTTATTTATCTAGAAATGCCTTTATTTTATCCTCATTCTTTAAAGATTATTTTTCTGGATATAAAATTCTTGGTCAATGCGTTTTTCTTTTTCTTCCTTTCTTTCTTTTTTCCCTCTTTGCACTTTGAATATGTCATCCACTGCTATCTAACCTCTACTGTTTCTGATGAAAATTGAGCCATTAATCTTCTTGGGGCTCCCTTTTATGTGATGAGTCATTTTTTTTTCTTATTATTCTAAAGATTTTCTTTTTGTCTTTGGTATTCAGTATTTTTACTCTGCTGTATCCAAGAGTGGATCTCTTTGCATCTACCCTATGTGAAGTTTGCTAGGGCTTTTGGATGTGTATGTTAATGTTTTTCATCAAATTAGGGATATTTTCAGCAATATTCTCTTGGAATATTTTTCTGCTCCTATCTCTTCCCATTAAGCAGATATTGGTGCACTTAAAAATACCACTCATTTATCTGAGGCTATGCTGTTTGCGCCATTCTATTTTCTCCTTTCTGCTTAAATTGCATAAATTCTATTGATTAATCCTCAAATTCACTGATTCTTTCTTCTGCCCATTCCAGTCTACTACTGAACCCTAATAATTATTTTTTGTTTTGGTTGATTTAGTTGTCAGGTCCCAGAACTTCCACTTGGTGCTTATAATTTCTGTCTCTTTGGGCAGTATACATAATGGCTACTTTGAAGTCCTTGTCTGTAATCTGACAGCTGATCCTCTTCTCTGGTAGTTTTGTCGATTGCTCTTTTCTTTGTGTATGGTTCACCCATTCCTATTTCTTTGCATATCTTGTAATTTCGTGTTCAAAACTGAGTGCTTCAGATAATATATTGTAGCAACTCTGGATACTGATTCCTCTCCTTCATTTCACACTCTTGTTTTTGTTGTTTTCTTGTGTCTCTGTTTGGGGAGCTGGGTGGGACATTTAATCTGTCTGTTCCCTTGCAGGGTTAAGCCCCTCTCTGGTGGTGCTTTGCAGCAGGCACAGTCACCCTGGGATGGCAGGAGTTTTAGCAGAGTCCTCTTTAAATGCCTCCTTATCTAACCTGTCTGTTAAGCTGTAGGCCTTCTTGAGTATTACATCCAGTCTTTAACCTAGAGATGTGGGAGGAGGTGGCCAGGACACTGTCTGGTCAAAAGTGGTTTACAGCGTCTTCATTTGTGACCAGTAGATGCTAGACTCCTTGATGTCTAGAACAGCTATGTTCTGGGTCACTCTGCCCACTTTGCAGGTGCAGGTCTCCAATGAATGCTCAATGAGAAATCACAGTCTATATGCTGGAGTCATTTCTTACACGGTTCCATTAATTAACACATCCACCCATCCATGTGCTCATGTAGCTTTTATTGAGATTCACTCTCTGCAGCCATGTCACACAAGAAACTAAGTATGGCTTTGTCACTAAGTCCCCTCTCTAGGAGCTCAAATGTCCACAGTTCAATTTTCCAACACACTATAGGGACAACAAGGGAGAAGACATTGCCCGTGTGTGCTCACCCAGTAGAAAAGAGAGAGTTAAAAAGTTCTGCTTCAACTGCCTCTGAGGAAAAGGAGGACTTAACCAGCCAGCTTAAAAAGTGTATGAAGGAGGAGGTGTACTGCAGATAGTGAAAATAGCCTGTGCTTGGAGAAGCTGATGCAGCCATAGCACATGCACAGCTGCGAGTGTCTCCTTGCAGGCAGGGGTTGACAGGGATGGGACCTTGCACTGAGAGGGCTCAATTTCCATTCTTGCTCCTGTGTGTCCAGAATGTGCTGAAAACCTACAGCACCCAGGTCTACCACTGGTCTTCATATCTTCCCTGTCCATGTTCAATCAAGGTCTGTGTCCAGCCCCTTTCTCCCAGAGTCCCCGGTGCCCAGCTGTTATCTGGGTGGGCTCAATGTCCAGTCAGACCCAATCTTTTGGCCATTGGCCATTCTCCATAGCGGGGATGACAACCATGTCTACTTCCCTTCCTCTATAACCTCTCTGGCCAGGCACCTGTCCCTCTCCACCAGGCCACCTAACTGAGGATTCTTGGCTTGGGTCATTACCATCCATCAGCCCACACAGATGTCTTGACCCAAACCCTCAGGCATGAGGCCTCAGGGCTGTCTGGAAATCAGTAAGAATCAGCCTGGGCAGACTGGCTCTGGAGATGGGCTTGAGGTGGCTATCTGAAGAGAGCAGGAGAAAATTGTGTTGTCTGTCACTGTCAATGTTATCAGTGGCAAACAAACAGTCTAGAAGCTGCCAGGGATAACTGGCTACAAGCAGTGCCCAGAGAGGCTGCTCGGTGTCTACCCAGGGTCCCAAGGACTCCACTATCACCGAGAATTAGCATTGTCTTACCTTTATGTCTCCTCAAAGCCTCTGGGTTGCTGAGTTTTGAATCTTCCTTCCACTGAAGGAATCTTTCTACAGCAGAGTGGAGAAGAGGTCCATACACGTAAAGCATGTTAGCGTCCACATAGCCGTCACTTCATTCATCTGATTGGATCTTCCTATTAGCTCTTTATGAAAGGCCCAATGAACAGTGATGTCCCCACTTCATAGATGAGGAATACAGTGCCCAGAGACAGCCATTAGGAGGAGGAACTAGAAATCAAAGCAGATGCACTGATTCCAAGAATACCCTTTCCAACCTACCAGTTCTTCTTCACCTAAGAAGGGGAACCAGGAAACTTAAGAGAAAACGAAGGAAACTTAGGGTTTGGAGGCCCTGGCTAGTGACTCTCTGCTCTGCCTTAGACCCTTGGCCTGCCTGGAAGCCCCTGAGACAGCTCCCTGCACTCTCTAGGCTTCCTGTATCTACCTGAGCAAGCATTGCCTCTGTCATTCCACACAAAGGGCTGACTGGCTGTGCTGGGAGGTAATAGCCAAGAGAAAGTTCCTTGGAGTGCTGGGGTGATCTTAATTCAGGCAGTAAGCTGTGTGTGTCCTTGCTCCACACAACAATCTGGTTGAATAGGAAATAGAAGCTAAATGTTCAAAGAAGTCAACAGAGTCTTAGGAAGAGAGACTAATTTTTGCACATACTCAGGCCCATCTGGTTCCAGAACCATGCCCCTTCCTCCATTGCAGGGGCTGAGCCCTATGCCACTCTGTCTACAGAAGAGATCTGATGGATTCATTGAAAGGTGCTCTTGGAATGCCCCTGGGCACAGCATCGCATCCCCATCTTGTCCTGCCCTTCTGACTTCCAGTTTCCTTGCTATTAGCCCTTTCTGTAGCCAGATGATATGTCACAAAATTGAGGTCCTCAAGTAGCACAACTCCATCTCCCTCAACCATACTCAGCTTTCTTCTCTCTGTTATTCTGGTCCATTCTTCCAGGCTTAAATTGAACATAGGAATGTCTTACTTATTTCAGACATGTAGTCAGGAGAGGTCAATTCCTGGAGAAAGACATCGTGTTTGGGAGAGTGGCAGGTTAACAAAAAAAAGGAAAACCCTCCACCAGGTAGATTGACACAGTGTCTACAACAATGGGCTTGAACATAAATAAGATCGTGTGCCTGGCACAAAATCGGAAAGCGTTTCGATCTGCTCTACATAGGGTCGCTGAGTCAGTCTCGACTCAATAGCACCTAACAACAACATCAACAACAACAAATGGCTGTTAACAGACTGTCCTCCCCTTCTGTCTTTTTTTCCCACTTTCTATTGTGTTAATGTGGTTGTCCACATATTTAATGGCCATTCCTAGCCTGGGGTCCTGGTCATTTTCATAGCCTATGTACTGTCTAGCATAGCAACTCTCATTGGATGTTCCTCAGGAGCTCACAGTGAGTGGTAGGGTCCAGAACAACTCTGATCTTTATTAGACAGACCTGTGTGGAAGCTCTGGGCTCCTTTCAGAAGACAGAGATTCACTATTCTTTTGTTGAAAACTCTTTCCTCAACTGTTGCTCTCCTGGTGCTTAGAATGTGTTGGGAGCTGCTGCTGTCCTTGCTGAGTGTTTTAAAGTGATGACGTCACATTCCTCTCAATTGTCTCCAAGTTTGTGGATGGAGAAGCCAGGGCATAGGAGATCTGTCTGACAGAGCTGAGACTTGAATGGAGATGTTCTTGGCTTCCATTACACACTCTTACTTTCACCCAGCAAAGCACGCTGATGATCAAAGCAGGCTCCAATCTCCTCCCCTTGATTTAACAATGGGTCATATTGGTAATAGATGCATAAGCATAACCATAAATGGATTAATGTAGATATTGTCCTTTTCTGACACAGACTGTAGTTCATTTATTTGTTTGTCATATCAACTTTGATATTTGTCTGACCTTGTGGGCCCCTAGTTCTTAATCACAAAAAGGAGTGTTTCATCTTAGAAGCTCTATTCTCTTTGAACTCATCATTGCAGTGGTAATTCTGTCAACTTTGCAGTTTTCTGCTGGAACTGGGAATATTATACCCACCTTGGACATGAGCAAACCAGGACCAAAGGGTCATAATGGTTGAAGAATGTTGTTAGTCAGTTTTCCATCAATGTGACAAAATACTTGAGAAAATGGACTTAAAGGAGGGAAGACTTATCTTGGTTCATAGCTTCAGAGGTTTCAGTCCATGGTTGCTTAGCACCATTGTTGCTGGGTCTGTAATGCTGCAGAACATCATGGCAGGAGCACGTGTTGGAGAAAAGCTACTCACCTTATGGTGGCCAGGAAGCAGAAAGACAGAGAGGAAGGGGCTGGGGATGAAATACATCCTCCAAGGACATGCCCCTGATGACCTACTTCTTCCAAGTAGACCCCACTTCTTAAAGTTCCCCAATAGCCCATTAAGCTATGAATTTATCAATGGATTAATCCATTGATCAGGTCAGAGTGCTCATGTTCCAATCACCTCTCAAAGGCCCTACCTGTCAGCACTACTGCATTGGGGACCACACCTTCAATGTATCTGCTTTGGGGTCTTTACCTTCTTTGCCTTTGGCCTTTACCTTCTAAGAAACTTCAGTAACATTTCAGGACTGAGTCAGGCTTGGTTTGTGAGCAACAGTTTAAAGCAATGGAAGATATTCACCTAAGAAAAGAGGAAAACTCAAGAGCTGACTTCAGCTACCTGAAGAATTGTCATATGGAGACCTGATAAGACTTGTTTGGTTCTGGAGGGAGGACTGGGAAAACCCAGGGCCAGGTGATACAATTCGCTGAGAAGAGGTAGATACTGTCTTAGTTGGGTACTGTTGTACCTTCCCTCCTAGAAGGAGGCTTGAGACAAGGAGTACACACAGGTAATTTGTTTGGGAGGTATGAGAATAGCAGAAGGAAAAAAGGGAAACAAAGGTAGCTGGTAATGAAGTATGACATTAGACCAGCTGTCACTGTGGGTGCTTGAGACTGATTGTTCTAAGGAAGCTCTCAGAATTGGTATAACACATCCTCCTCACCCAAAGTCATCCCACCTGAGAGTAGGAAGCTGAGTATTTATAACCCAGATACCTTCATATTACTGGGAAAATTAGGTGTTGACCTTTGCTGACATGGCACAACTCAAAATGAGAAGGAGCAGTTGTAAACATCCATTAATAATTGGAACATGGAATGCGCATAGTATGAATCTAGGAAAATTAGAAATCATCAAAAGGGAAATGGAGCACATAAACATCAACATTCTAGGCATACAGAAATATAGGGGGGAATATAGGGACTTGGGAGGAAGGACTGATAGCATCTTTTGCAAGCTCCATGAAAAACTGGCTAATGATTCAAGTAATCCAAGCAGGCTCCCAATGGGGTGGTGAGTTCTCCGTCACCAGCCCCAAATCTGAACGGACAAGCAGGAGCTCTGACTTTGGAAATGGGTATAGACCAGGTCATATGGTCTGATCTGTCAATCAGACTCTAGATGCAAGGTCCTCATGCTGCTGCTGGCCTGAGAAGGTTTACTTGGTTTGCCATAGAATGCAAAGCCTTTCTTTCAGTTTTAGAGGCTAATAATGTCAATTTCTTAGGCACTGGCTTTTTATGTTGATGTAGTTACACTGAACCAGTTAGCTCTCAGAGCTAACCAACAGTCTAAGCCCATGTTCACTTTGGCTCCTCCCAATTTTTCACTGCCTGCAGCTGTAGCCCTGCAGCATCCGATCCCGTCAGATCTCGGAAGCTAAGCAGGGTCCGGCCTGGTTAGTACCTGCATGGGAGACTGCCTGGGAACACCAGAAGCTGTACGCTTGGGAGAAGGACCTGGCAACCCCCTCCCAAAAATCAATCTGCCATTGAAAACCCTATGAACAGCAGAGAAGCACTGACAATAGTGTTTCCCCTGTTGTACAGAGGGTCGCTATGAGTTGGATACTGACTCGACGGCACCTAACAACAACAATTTTTCACTAAGTTTTCCCCACCCCTATCCCCTAAATGTTGGAATGGATTGGAGAGGTGGGGTCCTTTGCCATAGCCACTTGGACTGCTGTGTAAAAAGTTTGCAAACCCCCACTACTAAGTTAAATTTAAGTCTAACTGGGACTTTTGTGCATTTTCAAACAAACTCCATTCCCAGATCCAGCCAGAGTAGATGCTGAATGCAAGTAGGTACCTTCCTGTGAGTTTAGGAATCCTCTCAACAAGAATGGCTACCAATTTTTGACAGATTCTATATACTGGGTACCTTTAGAGGTACTTGGCTTTCTCTTGAGTCTCACAATACAATGAGTGAGACATTCTTTATATTACTGTTTTAGGTAAGGAAGCTGAGGAACAGAAAAGTTAGGTAAAACTATAACCTGCTGAAGCCTACAATTGTTGTTGTTGTTAGGTGCCATTGAGTCGGTATCTGACTCATAGTGACCCTCATAGGGTTTTCAATGGCTGACTGTTTCAGGATTGCCTTGGGAGTGGATTGACAGGTCATTCTCCCATTTTTGCGGTGCTGGGAATTGAACTCAGGACCTCAGAGACTGCAGCACAGCACTCTACCAACTGAACTAACTCCCAGCCCGAAGCCTACAATTAGTAGAAGGCTAAATAGGGATTTTTAATCCAGATTAAAATTTCTAAAATTTTTAGCTGGGTGTGGTAGCACATGTTTGTAACTTTAACACTCAGGAGCCTGCAGTAGGAAGATCGCCACAAGACTGAGGCCAGCCTGGGCTATATAGTGAGGTCTAGGCTAGCCTGGTCTATGCAGTGTGACCTTGACCACCTCCCCAAAAATCCTAAAAATTTCTCTAGTCCATTCAAACATGAGGAAGTGAGCCCAGCCACTCCAAGGATACCTGTTCAGAAAAGAGACAAGGCAGTTATACAAAGAATGTTGGAACAGAGTCATATAAATTTAGGGCTCCTCCATGTGGCCTGAGAGCATGGTCTTAGGTTAAAGAGGACACTAAGGACATATCCCCCTACGTGTAGTCTGTCAATTTGCCATTCTGTGCGGGGGTTGCATGTTGCTGGGAGGCTGAAAGCTATGCTACCAGTATTACAGATACCAGCAAGATCACCAGTAGAGGACAGGTTTCAGCCGAGCTTCCAGACTAAGACAGACTAGGAAGCAGGATCTGGCAGCCCACTCCTGAAACAATTAGCCATTGAAAACTTTATAAATACCAAAGAAACGTTGTCAGATATAGTGCCAGAAAATGAGCTCTAAGGCTAGAAGGCACTCAAAAGACGACTGGGAAGAGTTGCCTCCTCAAAGTAGTAGTTGTTGTTGTTAGGTGCTGTCATACTCTTCAAAGTAGAGCCTACTTTAAAGACAGAAATGGAGTAAAGCCCCAGGGACCTCGATTTGCTGATGTGGCACAACTCAAAATGAGGAGAAAAAATTGTAAACATCCATTAATAATTGGAACATGGAATGTACATAGTATGAATCTAGGAAAATTAGAAATCATCAAAAGGGAGATGGAGCACATAAACATCAATATTCTAGGCATCAGTGAGCTAAAATGGACTAGCATGAGCCATTTTGAATCAAATAATCATATGGTCTACTATACTGGGAATGACAGATTAAAGAGAAATGGGGTTGCATTCATCATCAAAAAAGACATTTCAAGATCTGTGCTGAAATTCAATGCTGTATGGATAGAATAATATCCATACACCTACAAGGAAGGGCAGTTAATATGACTATTATTCAAATTTACATGCCCACCACTAAGGCTACAACTGAAGAAAGGGAAGATGTTTACCAGCTTCTGCAATCTGAAATAGATTGAACATGCAATCAGGATGCACTGATAATTACTGGTGACTGGAATGCAAAAGTTGGAAGCAAAGAAGAAGGCTCAGTAGTTGGGAAATATGGACTTGGTGACAGAAACAATCACAGAGATTGCATGATAGAATTTTTTCAGACCAATTACCTTTTCATTGCAAATACATTTTTTGCCAACATAAATGGTGACTATACACATGGACTTCACCAGATGGAACATACAGGAACCAAATTGACTACATTTGTGGAAAGAGACAATAGAAAAGCTCAATATCAAATGTTAGAATAAGACCAAGTGCTAATTGTGGATCAGACCATCAACTGCTCACCTACAGGTTCAAACTGAAACTGATGAAAATTAGAACAAGTGTACAAGAGCCAAGGAATGACCTTGCATATATCCCACCTGAGGTCAGAGACCATCTCAAGAACAGGTTTGATGTGCTAGACATTAATGATAGAAAACCAGATGAATTGTAGCATGACATCAAAGACATCATTCATGAGGAAAGCAAAAGGTTATTAAAAAGACAGGAAGAAAAGACCAAATTACACATCAAAAGAGATTCTGAAACTTGCCCTTGAATGTCAAGCAACTAAAGTAAAAGGAAGACATGATAAATTTAAGGAACTAAATAGAAGATTTCAAAGGGCAGCTTGAGAAGACAAAATCAAATATTATAATGACATCCACAAAGAGATGGAGATAGAAAGCCAAAAGGGAAGAAGACACTCTATTTTTCTCAAGCTTAAGGAATTAAAGAAAAAAATCCAAGCCTCCAGTGGCAATAGTGAAGGATTCTACAGGGAAAATATTAAATGATGCAGGAAACATCAGAAGAAGAAATACACAGAGTAATTATACGAAAAGGAATTGGTGGATAAACAAACATTTCACAAGGTTGTCTATGATGAAGAACCAATGATGCTGAAGAATGAAGTGGAAACTGCCTTGAAGGAATTGATCAAACACAAGGAATTCCAGGAATTGATGGAATATCAATTGAGATATTTCAACAAACAGATGCAGCACTGGAGGCGCTCATTTGTTTATGCTAAACGATTTGGGAAACAGCTACCCGGCTACCTGATTGGAAGAGAGCCATATTTGTGTCTATTCCCAAGAAAGGGGATCCAATCAAATGTGGAAATTACCAAACAACACCATTAATATGACACAAAAGCAAAATTTTCTAAAGATCATTCAAAAATGGAACTGTAGGAAAATCAAGGCAGATCCAGAAGACGGCATGGAACCAGGGACTTCACTGCTAATGTCAGATGGATATTAGCTGAAACCAGAGAATATCAGAAAGATGTGTATGTATGTTTTATTGACTATGCAAAGACATTTGACTGTGTGGATCATAAAAATTATGGATAACCTTGTGAAGAATGGGAATACCAGAGCACTTAATTGTACTCAGGAGGAATCTGTACATGGACCAGGAGACAATCAGGTTCGAACAGGACAAGGAAACTGCCTGGTTTAAAGTCAAGAAAGGTGTGCATCAGGGCTTGATCCAATCACCATACCTCTTCAATCTCTATGCTGAGCAAATAATACAAGAAGCTGGGCTTTATGAAGGAGAATCATGATTAGAGGAAGATTCATTAACAACCTGCATTACAAGGTTGCGGGGAAAAGGGAACACTTCTACATTGTTGGTGGAGCTGTAAATTGGTACAACCACTATGGAAATCAATATGGAGGTACCTCAAAAAGCTAAAAATAGATCTACCATATGACCCAGCTATAACACTATTGGGAATTTACCCAAAAGGAGATGAGTCATCATACCACAGAGACACCTGCATCTCCATGTTCAATGCAGTGCTTTTCCCAATAGCAAAGACATGGAATCAACCAAAGTGCCCTTCAACAGAAGAATGGATAAAAAAACTATGGTATATATACACAATGGAATACTATTCAGCAATCAAGAAAAATGAAATAGGGTCATTCGCAGCAAAATGGATGGAATTAGAGAAAATTATTTTAAGTGAACGAACACAAG
>VMDO01038260.1:0-13634 GCA_007922755.1 Pedetes capensis
TAAAAGATAGAGAAGACTTGGATGGGAAACTTAGATAGGAAGGGGGGAGGGGGGAAACATAGAGGAGCGTAAGGGGTAACCTATATGAATAATGCTTATCAAATTGCATATATGAAAATTGTCACAACGAAAAGCATGTCAAAATGAATCACATTATGATGTACATTAAAAATTTCTAATAAAAAAAAAAAAAAAAAGATATTGAGTCATATGTCTAATGTCTAACAGGTTGACCAGGTGTGGTGGCTCATGCCTATAATCCTAGCAACATGCGAGGCAGAAGTAGGAGGATCACAGATTTGAGGCCAGAGGCAGCTTGCATGATATAGCAAGACCTGTCTCAAGATAAAAAAAAATATTTATGGGCTGGGGGTTCAGCTCAGTGGTAGAGCACTTGCAAAGTACGTGTGAGGCCCTGGGTTCAAATCCCAAGTATCACAAGAAAAAAAAATTACACACACACACACACACACACACGCACACATGTTGTTGTTGTTAGGTGCCATCTAGTCGGTATCCGAGTCATAGCGACTCTGCATACAACAGGTGAAACACTATTGTCAGTGCCTCTCTGCTGTTCATAGGGTTTTCAATGGCTGATTGTTTTTTAGGAGTGGGTTGCCGGGTCCTTCTCCCAACATACATACATACATACACACACACACACACACACACACACACACATATATATGAGCTAACAGTTAGCTCAGTGGGTAGAGTGCTGCGCTGCAGTCTCTGAGGTCCCGAGTTCAATTCCCAGCACCGCAAAAATGGGAGAAGGGCCTGGCAATCCACTCCCAAGGCAATCCCAAAACAGTCAGCCATTGAAAACCCTATGAGGGTCGCTATGAGTTGGATACCGACTCGACGGCACCTAACAACAAATATATATATACATACATACATATATATATATATATATACACATGCATACACACACACATATACACCAGGTGATATGGTGTGAGGCTGATACCCCAGAAGAAAGCTTGCACGCCTTACTGTCTGGACCCTCAGAATTGTGGCCACTTGCCTCCAAGAGGAAGAGAATGTAGAAGGTGAAGGGCCCCACAGCTCATAGAAAATGCCATTAGAATAATTAAATAATTTTTAAAAATACATTAAAGATAGAGAAAATAAGTGAGCTATTATCTTTTCTTATAGACTAAATGGTGTCCCTCTAAAACTCTTATGTGGAAGTCCTAGCCCTCAATGTGACTGTATCTTCAGATAAGGTCTTCAAGAGGTAATTAAGGTTAAGTAGGTCATAAAGATGAGACTGTCTCCCATAGGACTCTGGGCTTATAAGAAGAGTAAGAAAGAAGTCTCTCTTGATTATGTTGGCACTCTGACCTTCAGCCTTAAGAACCATAGGAAAATAAATTTCTGTTGTCTGACTTACCCAATCTGTGATATTTTGTTACAGCAGCTCAAGCTAACAATCCTCTTAATAATAAACCTTTTCTTGTCACTTGATTTTTAATATTTGGGGGATATCTATACTACTTTGAAAGCCATGGCAAATGAGCAATGAAAACAAGACAAAAAGAAGTGAATGAGAACTTTGGGATGGTGTAGAGTAGATAAATTGCTCTTATTTCTATGTTGTTGTTGTTGTTGTTAAGTGCCACCGAGTTGGGTCTGACTCATAGCGATCCCATGTATAACAGAATGAAACTCTCCTACATTGCGCCATGCTTGGCACTATGTCAGTGCTTCTTTGTTATTCACAGGGTTCTCCATGGCAGATTGTTTTGGGAGTGAATTGCCAGGTCCCTTTCCCTAGCCTGCAGTACTTGGTATTCCCAGGTAGTCTCCTATCCAAGGACTAGCCAGGCTGACCCTGCTTGGCTTCCAATCAGGTGAGATCAGATGCTAGGCTGCTATGGCTATAGACCTTCTTTCTATAGTTGAAGAAAAATCTTGTACCATCCATTTTCTTTTGCTATAACAAAATTCTTGAGGCTAGATACTAATAAAGAAAAGAGAATTGTTTAGCTCACAGTTTTGGAGGTTCAAAATCCAAGATCAAACTTCCCCATATATTTGGTCTCTTCAAGGTCCCCTTAGATGATCCCCAACATGGCAGAGAAGCAGAAAGGGAGATGGCCTCATATAGAAATGACCAAGTGTAGGGTGTATTCTCATTCTATAACAACCCATTCTTATGAGAACTAACTCACTACATGAGACAAGCCTTAAACCTCCTCCAAGGGTGATGCCTTCAATGATCTGATCACCTTCTATAAGGCCCTACCATCCAACATCACTATTAATTATTTATCTGTTCATTGTAATAGCTCTCCAGCCAAGCATCTCCAATTGCCAAGAAAATGCTTATAATTTTTTCCCTGTGTCATTGTTTCATGGGCAAACCAATTGGGAAATTGGTCAGACGAAGGACATTGAGTAGGTTGGCTCCAGGAAGTTTATGCCAAACTCCTTGAGACAACTGATTTCCCAATTTAAGATCTAATATGATTCATTCCCAGATGTAACTTGTAGACTGAATGAATTTATATAGCTGATCTCATTTCTGAAACTATGGAACAAGAGCAATAAAAATTGAAATTTATAGTAAAGTCAATTGCCTACTTATTGCTGCCATGTGTTTTTGTTTGTTAGGTGGTGTTGAGTCTCGTCCAACTCATAGCAACCCTACGTACAGCAGAACAAAACATTACTGTACACTGTGCCATGTCTGGAACTATTGTCAGTGCTTCTCTGATATTCACAGGGTTTTCAATGGCTGATTGTTTTGGAAGTGGGCTTCCAGGTCTTTCTCCCAAGCCTATACCACCTTGTATTCCAAGGTGGTCTCCTATCCAAGGATAACTGGTCCGACTCTGCTTAGCTTCCTAGATCAGAAGAGATGGGACGCCATGGTAGTACAGCTGTAGATTATTGATGTCATAGGCCTAACATTTTTGTCCTTTATCTCATCGTCATCACCACATGGGGCCTGCCTTTTTGGTACATACTGCAATGGTTAAAAATAAGGACTCCAAATATCATGCTGTATGACCTTGCAAACAACAAACACAAATTACATTATTTATGATTTTTGGGTAGTAATATCAGTATCTCATAGGATATTGTGAAGACAGAAGGAATAATGGATTCAGAATGCTTAGCATTTTGTCTGACTCATAGTAAGCAGTTAGAAAATGCTGAGTATTATTTTTATATGTCTTGTGCTTTAGAGAGCTTCCAAAAATATAAGATGAGCTCTGGCATGGAGAATCCTACTTAACCTTACTAGTGGGACTTTCTTAATAAAATATTAGCTGAAATACTTAATATATGTGATTGTAGGAACCATTACAGAGTCTATTTTATGAACAGTAGAGTTCCCAATGTGTGTGTAGTGCTGACAAAGTAAATATAAATGAAGCCCTTGCTAAGAGTTCACAGTTTAGGAGAAGCAGCAGATCAATAAATAAATTGCAAAATGTTAAATGGAATAAAATAATTATAATTAAAATATTCATGTAGGTGCTGAATTTAAATATTGGACAATTATTGCATTGGTTATATGTGAAAGAAATTCAGAAAGTCAAAGCTGTCAAGCACATAATGCAAATGTGAGTTTGATTTTAGTTTTAAAGTGAATAATCCCATAAATCAGGATTGATGCTTCAACTCATCTTAAATTTTCTATTTGAGGAAGCTCTTGTATTTTTCTTGGATACAAGACAGAAAACCACTGCATGTATTAAATTGTGTTGCCTTACATGGTTTGGGGAAGTGAGGCCAAAAACCATCTACCGGATATTCTACTAAATGTTGTTTATGTGAGCCAACAGAAAGAATTAGTTTGCACATCCATATCAAATGCCCACACTCTCAACTCCTCAATTCTTTATATAGCTGTCATGAAACAAAGATACGCCTAATTGACTTTGCCAGCAGTAAGGGATAAGCTATCATTTTTTTTCCATTTTCATTGGCTGCAGCTCTCATTCCTGATTTGATACAGAACACTTAGCTTCCTCTAAAAGCGGATCCATGTTAAAATAAATCCATGTACAGATGCATTTTTGCACACAGTCTCCAAAAAGCAATGACATGCTGGAAGTCTCTAGTGTTGTGAAAACTTGTAATTTGGGACCCATGACTGGCATTTCCTTTAGGGGAGCAAGTGGCTCATGTGGCTTAGGATAGAATGCCACTCTATGCCTGGTATTACATTATGCACTGTCAGAAACCTGGCCACTGATTTATTATTGTTACTTATGTGTTTTACACCACTTAATGTCTTAGGTAAGATTGACTCTTGGTTCCCAACATTGTTTTACTGCTAATAAAGACCCAGACATACTAACATGGTGTGCTATAGAGTAATTATAGTCATCATTATTAAATTTTGTTTCCAACATTCTAGAGAATCCCACCTAATTTTTTCTCTTTATTTCTGCTATTTTTACAGTTTTCCTTATAGATCTCAGATTTTAATAATAGAACAAGATAGCTGGGAACCTGTACTCCAACTTCTATTGTTCTTTGTGTAATAAAATTAATTTCTCTTTATCTGAAAATATAGACAATCAGAAGTTAAATTGTACTCTTGGAAATCTTTTGACTTTTCACCTAAGTGATGGGTAGTGTCATAAATGAATGAGGGAACAAAAAAGTAAATTTTTAAAATTTCACTTACTACAGACTTTTTGTTTAAGCTTATTTCTGGCCTCTATGTACATACAAATACCTGTATGTAGTGGAGAAGGAACAGAGTAAGAAGACTGAGACTTCAGCAGAGTCGTTTTATGCCATCTTGTACTTCCAAGATCTGCCTTCACCATTTGTTTCTTTACTTGATTGAAGTTCAATCAACATTTTCTTTTTTCTCTTAGGATATTCCTTTGAGAGCAGATTTATCTGTTAGAACCATTTTGGTTCAAGAAGATACAGAGTTGAACCCAAGTTTTCTTAGGGAAAAGGAACCATTTATTGTGCCATGCAATACATGCTGGGTATCCCTGGATTCCCTTTCAGTCACTAGACTCAGGTTCCACTTAGCCTGATTTTGACACAGGTTGTCTTCCTGTGGTGGCAAGATGGCTGCCCCAACTCCATGCTTTATAGTTTCAAGTCCAACTAAACAGAACAATAGTCTTTATCCCAGAAGGCCCAGTGAGCCCAAGTCCATGTTTCTGTGTGGTGTTGATGGATTTATGTGCAGCTCTCTGAACAAATCACCGTCATTGGGTTGATGCTTAGCCATTGCCTTCCTTTCTGTGTTCGAGGCACGTAGCGCCCACCTGATGTGCTTGGATTAGAAATGAGGGGAGGAAAATCACCAAATAAAATTCTACAGTAATACTGGCAAAGGGGGAAGCACCTGCAGGCCTCACAAGCAAGCAAACACAAAAACATCCACTATTAAAGCAACAACAAAGTGTTCCAGAGTCATTTTAAGCTGCGATACAAAGGATTGTCTGAAGGATGATCAAGTGCATGTGCCAGGTAGGGGCACCCAGACCTTTCCAATGCATGGTCCTAATTTTCCCAGAATTTAGTTTGCTGTCTCAGTGACTACTACAGTCCTCTGTAGGGTACAATAGCTTCTTCAGTCCAGATTCCTGCCTGCCTACCATGTCATATGGAATGTCATCTTTCCTTGCTTCTCTCTTCTGTCATCCCTACTGTTTGCCTTCTCTTCAACTTTAACTTCCCACAGGGGTTGTGTTTCTCTCTCCTTCCTTACCGCATTTAGTACTCAGCTAAATTTCTACTAGCCTTGTGCACATTTCTACTAGCCTAGTGCAAATTTCATATGCTCTTTCCTAGGGGATATATTTTTGAAATTTTATCTCTAATTATGGAAAGAATTGGCAGACCAATTTCAGCATCAGGGAGAGCTTTCTTGGTGCTCTTTGGTGTTGCAAAGAGGCCTTTTCCTAGGTCAGTAAAATCTCCTGCCTAATATGCTAACAAACGTTAAGGGCAAAGCCCTCTCTAGTGGGACATAATGGCCTCAGTTGAGTGGAATTGAATATAGCTTGCATTAACAAGTGCTCTAGATTTGATTCTGGAGTCCTCTCTCCATCTTGATATCTCTCTTAGAAGATAACAGGAGTAATGTTACAACCTCTAGTTTCTCTACTGAAAATAAAGAAGTCAACTCTTGAGTTTTATTCCTTTGGAGGGCAATGAACTAATCAGCCTTAAAAAGAAATATTTTAGAGTAGCATCTCGCAGATTCTGATGTGTATTCAGATCACCTGGGAATCCTGTCCAAATGTAGATTGTTTGTAGACCAGAGATTCTACATTCTCCCAGCGATGTAGCATGGGGCACTTTGGAGGGTGATAAGGAAGCTGCTGGTTCCCAGACTATACTTTGGGTAGTAAGTCTTTAGTATTGTGCTGTCAGAAATAGTGACATGTGGCTCGTTAAATAAAAAAAAAAACTCAGTTCTTCTGTCTCATGAATCATATTTCAAATGCTCAATAGCCACTCCAGGCTACTGGCTACAGTCTTGGGTGGCGCAGAGGAGGACATTTCCATAATCTCAGGAACATCTGTTGGACAACTCTTCTCTAGGAGACACAGTCTAAGTCTAGATTTAGTTCAATGCTGCAGATAAGCCATGGCTCCTTCTGGGAATTTCAGGGTGGTGTCATTTGCCAGAGAAATGGTCTGCATTTTCAGAAGGTGCATAACCATTTACTAAGCCATGGTATAACCTAAGCGGTGTGAGGTTTCCCTTGAGTCCATCTTTCTGTTTTTACACATTACATCCACCACCCATCACTGCACCTCAGTCCCACACAATAGGCCTCTTCATTTTAGATGTTGGCTGCAGCTCTTATTTTGGTCCTGATACATATTCTTAACCAAAACATTTAAATACTCTAGAGCAGTTCTTTCTCCAGGTAGAGTTCCTATGTGGCAATCACAGGTGTATTGTAAAAGCAAAACTCAAGGATTTCAAAAGCTCAGCAGCAGCCAGATGAGAACAGTGATGAGGAACAACATAAAGTCAGTGATCCATCAAGTAACGAAACACATATTTATAAAGCATCCTATACAATGTGTAGGTTCCGGTGACAGGTCAGTCTGCCTCCTTGATGGGCTTATATGAATTTAACTTTACCCACAACTGGCTCTTGTTTTATTAGAGCCTATTAATTTCAATGTCTTGGAGGGCAGAGTATACAAGTGTCACATGTGATGCTTAGCTGCTTCCAATTTAGCTCTGGAGCCCTTTCCCAGTGTATAAATGTCAATATCTTACGCATGGCACTTGAGAATGCTTCCTGAGTGCAGAAAGTTGTGTAATTCAGTCCACCTTATCCTCTGGACTCACTTCAACATGGATAGGACTTTTGTGGTGATAAGTACGTGGCACACTTCTCAATGTTCCACTATGACGGAGACATGATTTGGACTTGGGCGTCACATGATCTCCAGTGCCATTCGCCCAGAGTCACATGAGTCTGTAGCATTTCTGCGTCCTGAGAGATCGCATGACAAGTATACATTTGGCCTTAGCATGTGGTTATGTGAGATCACTGGCCTGAGGACATGGGGTGAGTTCTCTCGGGTTTCCACAAGGAAAGGTGAAGTGGGTATTGGCTCTAGATTACGGTTAATATCTTCAGCAAGAGTCTGCCTCACGCTGAGTAAATGCTTTGTCAAAAGAGTGACTCAGAGGTCAACCCGTGCCACAGCTGTACTGAGTGGTTGTTGAGCTGTAAGCTGAATATTCACAGTGGTGGCTATTGATTATTTGATGGGGGCAATAAATAGTATTCTTCTTCTTTTGAAATTGGAACCAATGGAGGAAGAGGCACAGGAGTCAGACAGATGGGGTCAACACATCATCTTTATGGGCAATGGGCCTTAAAAGTTGTAGGAGGCAGCTTTGGATGTGGGTCTTAATACTACGTACGTGCAATCCCCACCCTAGAGTATTGGCTAGCTTAGAAATATGCTTCCAATTGGCAGATGATGGCAGCAGAAATGGGCTGTTACTTCTGTGACTAGGTTACAAAAGAAACCATCTTTCATTTTGCCCTCAGACTCTCTCTACTGACTCTCTCCCTTACTGGGCCTTGAGGAAAGAAACTGCTATACAGATACTTTCAAGTGGCTAGAAATTGAGGGCAGCTTCTGGCCAGCACCCATAACGAACTGAAGTTCTCAGTCTAACACTTTACATTAATTGATTGTGTCAAGAGCCACATGAGCTTAGAATTGTATTTTTTTTTTTTAGTTGAGGCTTCAGATGAAACCTCAACCCAGGCTGACACCTTGGTTGCAGCCCTGTGAGAGACCTTGAGGCAGAGGACCCAGCTAAGTTGTGTGAAGATTCTTGATTTCTAGAAACTGTGAGATAATAATACACGTGTTGCAGGGGATAACGAATATAGGTACGTTTTGCAAGTTGTTGTTGTTGTTGTTAGGTGCCGTTGAGTCGAGTCCGACTCATAGCGACCCTATGTACAGCAGATCGAAACACTTGCCGATTCTGCGCCAGGCAAACGATCTTATTTATGTTTAAGCCCATTGTTGCAGACACTGTGTCAATCCATCTGGTGGAGGGTTTTCCTCTTTTGTGTTGACCTGCCACTCTTCCAAACATGATGTCCTTCTCCAGGGAGTTTTGCAAGTGGACTTGTTAATATTTTGTCCTGAAAGTAGATAGATCTACCTGCCTAGTCTTTATTGGTGCTGAGCAAGGACCTACCTCCTTCTTGGTGACCTGCCTCTGTAAAGCTTGTAGTCTATAGGAGAATAAAATATGCTGTTTTTAGCCAAGTAGACTCCAAATCAACTGAGGAGAAGGATCAAACTCTGCTAGATCATTTCCTTTTACTAATTTAACATGTAGATCAATTGGTTTCTCCTGTACTAGAAAAAAGTGAAGAAGGATGAAGAAAAGCTAGGACCTTGACCCTAAAGAAGTCTCCCCAAATGTGCAAAGAGAAATACCCTTGAACCATGGGGTTACCTAGTGACCAGGCAAGTAATTCCACTTCTCCAGAGAGAAGTAAGTTTGGAGAAATAGGCTAGGAATGTTTTAGGAAAAAAAAAGAAGAATCTCTTCTTGTAGAAACAAGGAAAACAAGGCAAAAAAACCATTTCTCTTTTATAATGAGAAACTTCCCATAGGAAAGAGCCCCTTGCGTACAAAGTATTCCTTGTGTTGGTTTGAAACCTCGTGTTTCATTTTCTTGTCCCGTGTTGGGTAGGAGGTGTCAGCAGCACAAAGCTTTGTTCAGATTCATCTCCGTCCTCAAGGCACCTACAGTCTAGGAGAAAGACATATTGGAAAGCAAACAACTAGAACACACTACTGCAAGTTTGATTTCCCAGGAAGCTGATTCCTTGAAGTTTAATATGTAGAATGTTGATTGGTAAGGGTTTTGGGGATCAACACCTGGCAAAGGGAAGGGGATGATGTAGGATTGCACAGAGGGAGTAGTGGAGCTAGGAGGTAGGCCTGGGGAGAGCCTCAGCTGATCGCAGAAGAAACTTATGCTAATATGATCCCTTGGAGTTGACCCGACAGGCTGAAGTGGTTTGGCTTCTGGTTCCACTGGCTTCTTCACTGGATGTGGGCTGTCCTGACAGTGCACTGGTCTGGAGATAGACTCTTCTGTGCACCGGACAGAATCTTGGAGGGGCTAGCCGCTGAAGGTAGAGTCCTGCCAGCCCTCTTAGTAGCTGAGGCAACATGTCCTGCCTTGATTGGGAGGTTTAGAAAACAGAAGCCCACTAGGGGTAAGATGCCACATGACAATAGTCCAAATATCCTCTCTATAGGTTCAGGACCATTTTCCATTTACTCTAAGTAGAGTAGACCAGTCCCTGGAGAATGACATCATGTTTGGAAGAGTAACAGGTTAGCGAAAAAGAGGAAGACTCTCTACTAGATGGATTGACACAGTGAGTTCGATAATGGGCTTAAAGATCATGTGTTTGGCATGGCATTGGATAGTGTTTCATTCTGTTGTACATTGGGTTGCTATTAATTGGACTTGACTAGATGGCACTTAACAACAATTAGAACAAGTAGAAGAGGTGGCAAGAGAAACTCAGATTGATTATTTCCTTGAAATATCTTGGCTAATCTCCATCAGCTACCCAGTCACTTTGTCATCTGTTGTTGATATGAGAGCCATTCCTATTGAAAGGTCCCATTGCATATACTAGGTATAGCATGGTGGTAAGAGGGGAAATGCTTGGCTGGGAGGCTGCGGGGTTGCCTGGGGTGGTTTGGGAAACATAGTGTAGGTTGCAGTAAGGGAGTCTGGCTTTCTGGTTAATTAGACACCATTGGATGATTATCATCTATAACACTCATGGCTCAGGCCACTTATTGAAACCCAGTGATATTTGGCAGTGTAGATGGTGGGTTGAAGAAGGAAGAGGCTGGAGACATAGATGCAAATTAAGACACCAACAAGTTGTGGAAGAGAGTGCTAGTGAGGTCCTGAGCAGGGTAGTACCACAGCGAAGAGCAGGGGTAAGGGGCTCTTAGCAAGGATTTTGGAGATTACATTGACAGGGTTTGGAGGATGATGAGCTATGGGAAGTAAGAATGAGATCAGAATGAATTTGTTTTCCAACTTGAGGTAAGGTGCTTGTGAATGAAAGAAGTCCTTTTCTATTGCAAAAATGTATTTATTCTACAACAGGCATATATGAATGTTCAATTAGCAAGGCTTCTATGTGCTCCTGTTTTACACTACAGTTTTTCAGGCATTGAATCTTTGGGTGGGTTCCCTTACCATCCTGCCCACAGGGCATGGAGTGCACTTAGTGCAGCATGAGTTCTGCACAGGAGCCCAGGGCTCTCATCCACTGCCCTGGCAACACACTATCATCCTGCTGACACGGGGCTGGTGGCGCACTCCACATGGTGTGAGTTCTATGAGTGAGCCCGGAAGCCAAGACGTGCTGGTGAGCGTGGAACCAGCAACCTGATCCACCATCACCCACCGCCATGGACCTGCTTGCACAGTCTGTGGTGAGAATTTGGTGTGGTGTGAGAACTGTGGGGGGAAGGGTAGCGCACAAGCCTCAGACTAGTTAGAGGTGACCTACAGTCATCTTGCTGGGTGCAGCATTGGTGCTGCACCCTGTGGGATGGGGTTGGTGAGTGAGCCCCAAAGCCAGGTTGTACTGGAGAGAGTGGCATGGGTCTCCCACTATCATCTCTGCTGGAGGGATGCTGAACGAACAGTCTGTGGTAGTGGGCTGGGCAGAAGCCCTTTTCTTAGATCCACTGGCTACTGGTGAGGGAGAGTGTGGGGAAAAACCTCTTTCCACATGGAGGAATTGAGGTACAGAGCCTGACACACAGGGCAAAGGCCTCAATAGAAACTTTGGCATGACAACTCACAGACCAGACAGCAGTAGCTAACAGAGGCAGTGGCCCCTCTTGGAACTTTAGGCAAGAAGTGTAGCAAGGAGCGAGACTGGAGATCCTTCCCAACCTACCCCAATGTGGAAATACATACACCCACGTAGGATGAGCGGGGAGTGCCCACCAGGGGCCCTATACAAAGGAAATTGGTAGTAGGAAGCCAGACAGCTTAAGAATCAGAGGGAGCAGAAGGGGTTGGACAGCTGCTTGACAACATCTGGGTATAGGATGAATGTCTTAAGTTGCTGAGTGACACTCGTACTCTGAATCAACTAGGGGAAGCTGAGTAGCTCAGAGTTGCTGTTTTTTTTTTTCTTGTCTTTAGTTTTTTCTCTGTTTTGTTATTTTTTTCTCCTTTTCTGGGAAATTTCAATGGCTTTGGGGTTCTGCTTTCTCAGTCTGTACTGCTCTGTATGATTATTTATTTTCATTTTTATCAATACTACATACAATACATACATATGTGTATTTTTATTCTATTTTATTTTTCTTTTTTCCTCATCTTTTCTTTGAGGGAGTTGAATGGTTCAGGGATTTGCTTTTGCAACATGCACTGCTCTGTGTGTATGATTGAGTTTTTACTTTTGTTTTTATCAATTCTATATGTGATTTTTTCTTTTCTTTCATTTCTTTCTCTGTTTTCCTTTTTATTTCTTTCCATCAATCTCTGAATGGACTGAGAAGTTCTCAGGTTTTGATTATTAACAAGTACTTGTCAGATTATTAGTCAAAATTGGAATCTAGACTTCTAACACCCTTACATTGGGCAAACCTTATACCCAAATCAAACAATAGGCAATCCTCAACAGAAAAACACGTGGAACACAAAAGGGCAGGATGGATGGGAAGTCCCAATATACCAAAGCCCATCAATGGACAACCTCAAAGTAACTGAAATCTTAGGGATACCAGAAAAAGAAGTTAGAAGCCCACTGATAAATATGTTGAAAGACTACAGGGACACCATGATGACAGCAATTGAAACTCTGGACAAAAAGTATCCAACATGGAAGAAAAATTCAGCAAAGAAATTGAGATTCTGAAGAAGAATCAATTAGAAATGCTGGGGATAGAGAGCAATCGATCAACTGAATATTGTAGTAGGGTCTATAGTATTCACAGTACATGAAGCCAAAAATAGGACATCTAATTCTGAAGAAAACATGGAGGATCTTATCTATGCAGATGCCAAGGAATAAAAAAAGATGAACGAGTATGATCAAAACTTTCAAGAGGTCTCCAATAAAATGAAGAGTTGCAAGTTGCAACCTGTGAATTCAGGGGGTTCACAAAGGAGCTGAAAAGAACAGAAGAGGAATAGCAAATCTATTCAGACAGATTTTAGATGAAAACTTCCCAAAACTAAGAGAACAAATAGATACCTATGCAACTGAAGCATCCAGAACTCCAAAAAGGGTAGATCAGAATAGGTCCTCTCTAGGACACATTATAATTGGGATGCTAAATCTAGAAAGCAAAGAAGCTATTCAAAAAGCTACACGAGAAAAGCACCAACTCACTTAGAAAGGCAAACTCATCAGAATAACAGCTGATTTCTCAACAGCAACCCTAAAGGCAAGAAAAGCTTACTCAGACATCATTCAAGCCTTGAAAAAGAATAATTGCCAACCAAGATTACAGTACCCAGTGAAGCTATCTTTTAAAATAGATGGTGAGTTCAAGACATTCCATGATATTGACTTGTTTAAATGATACATGGCCTCTAAGGCAGAATTGCTGAGGATCCTCAATGAATCACTGCACATGGGAGAGGTAAGACAACCCCAAATACAAGATTAAAGGAATGAACAATTAATATGAGGAAAGTTAAGAAAATAATAGTCTTAATATGAATCCAAAAATAGAAGCAAATCCCAAATTGATGCAGAATAATAAGCTGCTCTCAATAATTGCTCTCTGTAAATGGTCTTAACTCACAATTCAAGAAGCAAACACTGCCTAATTGGATTAAAAAACTTAAATCCTCAATATGTGGTAATGTGGAGATTCACCTCATCCATAAAGACGATGTTGTTGTTGTTGTTGTTAGGTGCTGTCGAGTCAAGTCCGACTCATAGCGACCCTATGTACAGCAGATCGAAACACTTGCCGATTCTGTGCCAGGCAAACCATCTTATTTATGTTTAAACCCATTGTTGCAGACACTGTGTTAATCCATCTGGTGGAGGGTTTTCCTCTTTTCCGTTGACCTGCCACTCTTCCAAACATGATGTCCTTCTCCAGGGATTGTTCT
>VMDO01038261.1:0-13610 GCA_007922755.1 Pedetes capensis
AAAGAATTGATGCTTTTGAATTGTGGTGCTGGAGACGTCTATTGAATATACCATGGACTGCCAAAAGAACCAACAGATCTGTCCTAGAAGAGGTACAAACAGAGTGCTCCTTGGAAGCAAAAATGGCCAAACCGCGTCTTACATATTTCGGACATGTAGTCAGGAGAGAACAATCCCTGGAGAAGGACATCATGTTTGGAAGAGTGGCAGGTCAACGCAAAAGAGGAAAACCCTCCACCAGATGGATTGACACAGTGTCTACAACAATGGGCTTAAACATAAATAAGATCATTTGCCTGGCACAGAATCAGCAAGTGTTTCGATCTGCTGTACATAGGGTCGCTATGAGCCGACTCGACTCGACGGCACCTAACAACAACAATATACTTTATGCCTACAGAGGTAGCCCTGTGGCGTCCGATCCCGTCAGATCTCGGAAGCTAAGCAGGGCAGGGCCTGGTTAGTACCTGGATGGGAGACTACCTGGGAACACCAGATGCTGTAGGCTTGGGAGAAGGACCTGGCAACCCCCTCCCAAAAATCAGTCTGCCATTGAAAACCCTATGAACAGCAGAGAAGCACTGACAATAGTGTTTCTCCTGTTGTACAGAGGGTCGCTATGAGTTGGATACCAACTTGACGGCACCTAACAACAACAACAACAACAATATACTTTATAATGAACCAATAAACATAGTGTTCCCCCAAATTCTGTAAGCCATCTAGCAAATTAATTAAACCCAAAGAGGGGGCATGGGAGCTCTGTTTTTAGCTAGCCAGTCAGAAGTCTGACAACCTACTACTTGCAAGTCGATATCTGAAGTGGGAGCAATTTTGTGGAGGTGATTCCTCAACTTTGGGATCTGATGTTATCTACCAGTATTACATTGAACTATAGAATACCCAAGTGGTATCTGCTGAGGGACTGCTTGATGTGTAGGAAAAATCTCCACATATCTGGTCACACACCTGGTCACAGAATTGTTACATGTTGAGTGTAAAAGTAGAGTTAAAACCACTTTATTTTTCCTCTTATAATCACATTAAGGCACTGATATTTGACTCATTATTAGATAATGAGAGAACAGGACTTCCAGGGTTTTCATACATGAGAGCTACATCATGACCTAGACTATTAAGGAAAGGTAAGGTCATTAGATGCATTAGACTTTGTGGAAGAGATGGGAGGCAAGGGTATCAATTAGAAGGTTAATGCAGAAAGTAGCCTAAGTAAAAGATGAGGATGGTCTAAACTAAAGCACTGGAAGTGAAAATTTAAAGAGAAAATATTTCAATTGAGGGTTAAGAGCCAGGCTGCTGATACCGCTCAGCAGTAGAACACTTAACTAGCATGTATGAGGCCCTTGAGTCAATACCCAGCACCACCAGGACGGGGGGATGAACCACACACAAAAGCTTTAAGAGTTAAGAATAGAAGCCAAGCACCATGCCACACTCCTGTAATTCCAGCAACTCCAGAGGATAAGATAGGAGGACCACGAGTTCAAGGACAGAAGCATCCTGTGCAACTTAGCAAGACTCTGTCTCAAAATAAAAAAGAATTAAAAGGGAGCTAGGGGGTACAGCTTACTAGTAGAGCACTTGTTTAGCATACACGAGGCCCTGGGTTCAACCTCCCAGTACCACCAAAAAAAAAAAAAAAAAAAAAAAAATTAGGAATAGACAGAATTGAGAGTGGGGAAATGAAGGAAGATGTTTAGCATAGCTTGTAATCAAGATGAACTGCATCAATATAAACCAATACAAAATTTGTGATGAACAGAAGAGGACAAGGGTTTCTGTTTAGAGATTTTGCCCTGATTTATTTACAAGACATAAGAGCTCAGTTAGGTGTGGAGTTTAACAAAGAGGTAAGCTATAAAAGGTAACAGATCTGTATACTGTCAGTGAAGGTAAAAGTTGGCTGTCCAAAGATGACGATGCTGTTGTTAGTTGGCGTGAAGTCAGGTCTGACTCATAGCAACCCTATGTACAACAGAATGAGACACTCCCCAACACTCTGCCATGCCTGGCACTATGTCAGTGCTTCTCTGCCATTCATAGGGTTTTCAATGGCTGATTTGCTTTTGGGGGAGTGGGTTGCAGGGTCCTTCTCCCAAGCCTACAACACCTGGTATTCCCGGGTAGTCTCCCATCCAAGTATTAAACAGGTCTGGCCCTGTTTAGCTTCCAAAATCTGACAAGATCAGTAGTATGGCTGTAGACGTCCAAAGAAGATAAATGGTTTGAAAGAACTGGGCCAGTTTCAGAACATCAACATGGCAAGAACTACAACAACAAAAAGGAGTCAGCGAAGAAGCCTGAACAGGAAATGTAAAACTGAAGTAGTTTTATACCTGAAAATGTCCATAGTAATACTTAAGCAAGTTGTGTAGAGTGACACATACCTATGGTCCTAGCTGCTCTGGAGGCTGAGGCAGTAGGATCCCTTGAGCCCAAAAGTTCAAGATCAGTTTGGGCAACATACAAAATCTTATCTCCCTGGCCCCTCCCCCCCCCAAAAAAGAAAAAGGAACGAAAAGAAAACAATTAAGCAAAATAATTTCTAAAAATGAGGGAACTGGAAAAAAAATAAAACAGAGGACTAACGTGGGTTATGTTTGAGGATAATATTGTTTATTCAAAATAATTGCTGTGCCAGATTCCACAGTACATGCCTATAATCCCAGCAGCTCAGGAGGAGAGCCAGGAGGATCCAAATTCAAGGCCAGAGGCAGCCTGCGCAATTTAGCAAGACCTCATAGTGGTGCATGTTTATAATCCCAGAGTCTTGAGCGGCAGAGCCAGGAGGATCCCAACTTTGGGTCAAAGGCAGCCTGCATAATCTAGTAAAATGCTGATTCAAAATTAAAAAATTTAAAAATGGGCTGGAAGTGTAGCCCAGTGGTAGAGCACTTGTCAAGTATTGTGTAAGGCCGTGGGTTCAACCCCCAAGTACTACAAAACAAACAAACAAATAAGATAAATAAAATAAAAAGGGGCCTGAGAGTGGTGCAGCTCAGTGGCAGAGCATTCTCCTAGCATATGCAAGGCCCTGGGTTCAACCTCCAAGGACTGCAAAATAATTGCTGTGGAGCACTGGAAAGACGGAGAACCAGGTTACCAAGTACAGAATATAGAATGTAAGACCTAATAAGTTGTCACTAAGAGTCATGTGTAGAATCAAGATTCCAGAAATATACTAATTTTTATGGTAAAATAAGCAGTCTACTGCCTGCAGCCATACCACTGTGGCATCCAATACCATCAGATCTTGGAAGTTAAGCAGGATCAGGCCCAGTTAGTACTTGGATGGGAAACCGCCTGGGAATACAAGATATGTAGGCTTGGGAGAAGGACCTGGCAACTCCCTCCCAAAAATCAATCTGCCATTGAAAACCCTATGAGCAGCAGAGAAGCACTGACAATAGAGTTTTGCCTGTCGTACGTAAGGTCACTATGAGTTGGACACAGACTCAACAGCACCTAACAACAACAAACAAGCACTCTACTAGGTCACATCTAGGTGGTAAACTAACAAAAAATAGTCCTACTCTATGTACCACCAGTATTGATTATGATTCTTCATTCAAAAAAAATGTTAATCAACTTCATGCACAATAAGACAAGAGGAAAGGCCCAGAAATATTACAAGAACAATTCAATAAAGTCCCTGGGTAAATCACTTTATAAACTTTTATTGTTGTTGTTAGGTGCCGTGGAGTCAGTATCCAACTCATAGCAACCTTATGCACAACAGAAGAAACAGTTTTGTTAGTGCTTCTCTACTATTCATAAGGTTTTCAATGGCTGATTGTTTTTTGGGAGTGGTTGCCAGGTCCTTCTCCCAAGCCTATAGCACCTGGTGTTCACAGGCAGTCTCCCATCTAAGTGCTAACCACACCTGACCCTGCGTAGATTCTGAGATCTGACAGGATCAGACACCACCACAGTGGTACAGCTGCAGACTTATAAAAGTTTAGTACTCCTAATATAGAACACATTTAAATAATCGCATACAACTAAACAATGTAGAAAAATATCAAAACTCAAGCCAACCTTCATTTTACTCCTACCTAACTAAAATTCTATAGCTCTCATAATTGCATAGAGAGGTGACAGAATAAATAAATGAATTTAATTTCAGTATCATTAGGGTATACTGTATTTGCTTGTCTGATCACCTAAACTCTACTTCAGAGGCCTCAACTGTAGTACTCACTTCTGAATAGGGTACATACTAAGTACTCCAAATCAATGTATTGAGTGAACAAATAAATGCCTAAATTTTTTGTAACAGTTTTTGTTGTTGTTGTTTTGTTGCTTTTTTGTGATGCTAGGGAATCAGACCCAGGGCCTTGCACATCCTAAACATATCCCCTATACCCCAGCTCTGTAATAGTTGTATTGAAATATTATATACAGTAACGTCACTATTTTAAAGTGTGCAATTCAATTATTTTTAGCATACTCACAAACTTGTACAACCATCACCAAAACTAATATTAGAATATTTTTATCAGTTCCCCTCCAGGAAGAAAACATACCCATTAGTGGTCAGTTCCCGTTCCTCCCCAAATCTCCTAGCCCTACAAGAATAATCATCTACCTCTACAGATTTCCCCATTCTGGACATTTTATATAAATAGAATCACACAAGTGTTTTTTTTGTGAATAACTTCTTTCACTTGGCATAGTGTGTTCAGGGCTCACTTGTGCAGTAACATGTTTCAGTACTTTTGTTATTAATATTGCATTGTATAGGTATACCACATTTTTTTAGCCACTCATCAGGTAACTGTCCATTTGGGTTGTTTCCATTTCCTATTGTGAATTCATTATTATGAATAATGCTGCTGTGAGCATTCATGTACAAGTCTTTGTGTGGACATAAGTTTTTAATACTCTTAGGTATATAACTGAGAGTGCAATTGTTGGGTTGTGAAGTAACTTTATGTTTGATCTTTTCAGGAACTTCCAGACTGTTTTCTAAAGGAATTGTACAATTTTATATTCCCACCATCATTATGAGGTTTCTAATTTCTCCACATCCTCACCAACAGCTGTCATCTTTCTTATTGCAGGCATTCACAATGGGAGTGACATCCCATTGTGCTTTTGATTTATGTACCCAGGAGCATCTTTTCATACACTTACTGACCATCTATTGTGCCTATTCCCAAAAAAGGGCAACCAACTGAATGTGCAAACTATTGGACAATATCATGAATATTGCACACAAGCAAAATTCTACTGAAGATCATTCAGAAACAACTGCAGCAGTATATAGACAGGGAATTACCAGAAAATCAAGCGGGATTCAGAAGACAGCAGGGAACCAGGGACATCATTGCTGATGTCAGGTGGATATTAGCTGAAAGCAGAGAATATCAGAAAGATGTCTATCTATGTTTTATTAACTATGCAAAGGCATTTGATCGTGTGGATCATAACAAATTATGGATAACACTTCGGAAAATGGGAATACCAGAACACCTAATTGTGCTCATGAGAAACCTGTACATGAGCCAGGAAGCAGTTGTTCGAATAGAACAAGGAAATACTGAGTGGTTTAAAGTTGAGAAAGGTGTGCATCAGAGCTGTATACTTTCACTCTATCTCTTCAATTTATACACTGAGCAAATAATCCGAGAAACTGGACTTTATGAGGAAGAACGTGGCATCAAGATTGGAGGAAGACTCATTAACAACCTGCGTTATGCAGATGACACCACTTTGCTTGCTGAAAATGAAGAGGATTTAAAATATTTACTGATGAAGATCAAAGATCATAGCCTTCAATATGGGTTATGACTAAACATCAACAAAACAAAAATCCTTAGGACTGGGTCAGCACACAACTTCATAATAAATGGAGAAAAGAATGAGGTTGTCCAAGATTTTGCTTTGCTTGGTTCTATAATCAACACCCATGGAAGCAGCAGTCAAGAAATCAAAAGACGCATTGCTCTAGGAAAAGCTGTGGCAAAAGATCTCTTTAGAGTATTGAAAAGCAAAGATGTCACATTGAAGACGAAGGTGCGTCTGACTCATGCCATGGTATTTTCAGTGGCATCATATGGTTGTGAAAGCTGGACACTGAACAAGAGAGACAGAAAAAGAATTGATACTTTTGAATTGTGGTGCTGGAGACGTCTATTGAATATACCATGGACCGCCAAAAGAACCAACAAATCTGTCCTAGAAGAAGTGCAACCAGAGTGCTCCTTGGAAGCAAGAATGGCCAGACTGCATCTTACACATTTCAGACATGTAGTCAGGAGAGAACAATCCCTGGAGAAGGACATCATGTTTGGGAGAGTGGCAGGTCAACACAAAAGAGGAAAACCCTCCACCAGATGGATTGACACAGTGTCTGCAACAATGGGCTTAAACACAAATAAGATCATTTGCCTGGCACAGAATCGGCAAGTGTTTCGATCTGCTGTACATAGGGTCGCTATGAGTCGGACTCGGCTTGACAGCACCTAACAACAACAACAATCTATATGTCTACCCTGTGCCAGCATCACACTGTCTTGGTTAATGTCACTTTGAAGTAAATTTTGAAATCAGGAATGTGTCTGCTTTAATTTTGTTCCTCTTTTCAAGATATTTTGGTTATTTGGGTCTCTTGCAATTCCGTATCAATTTGAGAATCACCTTGTCCATTTCTGCAAAGAAGCCAGTTGGGATTTTAATAGGGCCTGCACTGAATTTGTAGACCAGTTTCAGGATACTGTCATTTTACCAATATTAAGTCTTCCAATCTATGAACATGGAAAGACATCCATGTAGTTATGCCTTCTTTAATTTAACAACAGATTATAATTTTCACAGTACAAATTTTGTACTTCTTTTGCTAAATATATTCATAAGAATTTTATTCTTTCTGGTACTATTGTAAATGGAATCGTTTTCTTAATTTCATTTTTGGATTGTTCATTAATGTATAGAAATTGTAATGTATAGAAATTGTTCATTAATGTATAGAAATAAAAGTGAATTCTGTACGTTGACCTTATGTCCTGGAATCCAGCTGAACTTGTTTATTATTTCTACTAGATTTTTAGTGGATTCCTTAGGATTTTCTATGTGCAACATTGTGTCATCTGCAGGGACAGTTTTACTTTTTTCTAATCTGGATGCTTTTTATTTAATTTCCTTGTATATATATTCCCTGAGTAGAAATAATGGTACAATGCTGAATAAAAATGGTGACAGCAGAAAATCTTGTCTTATTCTTGATCTTAAGGGGAAAACATTCAGTCTTTTACCATGTTAGGTGTGGATTTTTCTTTTCTTTCTTGTCTTTTTTCTTTCTTTCTTTCTTTCTTTTTTTACAGTACTGGGGGTTGAACCCAAGGCCTCATGCTTGCACGCTTTGCAAATGCTGGACCACTGAGCTGTACCCCCAGCCTATTTTTTTTTAACTTTTTGAGACAGGGTCTCACTAAGTTACACAGACTGCCTCTGGTCTCGAACTTGTGATCCTCCTGCCTCTGCCTCTCAAGCCTCTGTGATTACAGGTGTGAGCCACCACACCTGGCAATAATATATATTTCTATATAATAATGCTTTTTTTCTTGTGAAATCTGTAGTAAAGTCCCCTCTTTCATTCCTGGTTTTAGTAATTTCAGTCTTTTGAAATCTTGATCTGGCCAGCTAAACGTTTGTCCATTTTGATGTTTTTTTTTTTTTTCAAAGAACCACTTTTTTGTGTGATCTAAAGTTTCTCATTGTTTTCTATTCTCTGTTTCATTAATTTACACTCTCTTATTGTTTCCTTCCATCAGCTTGCTTTTGGCTTTGTTTGCTAGTCTATTTCCTAGGGTCATGAGCCAGAATTTTGATTATTGATTGAAAATTTTCTGACTTTTTATGGCACATTTACTATTTTAAATTTGTTTCTAAACATTGCTATAGTGACATCCCATAAATTTTGATGCCCTGTGATGATGACATTTTAATTAAGGAATCTGTAGAAAATTACTTTGGAATTTTGGAAAGCAGTGTTGCTAATGCCATAAGCCACACAGGATAGTATGCTATTTTCTTTTAGAGAGATCTTGAACAAACCTTACTTTCCTCAGTAGAACTGTATCAATGAGATGAGATAATATATATATAAAGTATTTTCTTTTTTCTTTCTTTTTTCTCACCTTGAGAGAGAGTATTGCTACATAGCCCAAGCTGGCCTCGAACTCACAATCCTCCTGCCTTTGCCTCCTGACTGCTGCGATTACAGGCATGTACCATCAAGCCCAGTTTACAAAGCATTTTCTTTTTCCTCCTTCTTCCTTCCCTCCCCCTTGCACATTCCCCTCCTCTTTCTTCTCCTCTTTCTTCCTTTTCTCCAGTACTTGGTGGGTGAAACCAAGGCCCTGTGCATGCTAGGCAAGTGCTCTACCACTAAGCCATATACCCAGTCCCTTTTATGGTTTTCTATTTTTCAGAGAGGGTCTCACTAAATTGCATAGGCTGCCTCTGGCCTTGAACTTGCAATCCTCTTGCCTGAGCTTTAAGAATAGCTAGGATTACAGGCATGTGCCACCTTACAAAGCCCAGCCTTACAAAGCATTTTCTTGATCGGTAAGTAATGATTTCTCCCTACTAATTTCCCTCGGAGAGCCCTCTTACTAATTATGTATGTACTGTCTAAGTGGGCTTAATCTAATCACAAGCTCACAGATGGATACTAATTGCTGAACCAATTAGATACTAAACCAATTAGAGTAACTTAGAAATTTTTCTTTTGTCATGGTGACCAGTTTGATATAGGAAGAAAGCTAAATATTTGACATCTAAGACAACTGAAGTATGGCATTTCTCTGACAAGTATAATTGATTCAGGGAAATTTGAAGCAGAATAAAACTCAATTCTGTTGTATGATAGTGACTGAAGAGATGCTATTTAAAGAGAAAGGATATAATCATATTCCAATTCTTAATCATCCCTTAACCATAAAGGAAACCAACATGAGGATAAAGTCCCCAATATAGAAGAGATAATCATGGGGGGGAACCAGAATCACAGGTAAACATATGCCCAAAGTTCATATCAAGTTTCCATTTCAAGCGGAAGAAAAGTGTATAACATCAGACTGCTTAAGTTAAATATCAGCTCTTTCATTTGTTGGTTTGTTGATCTCTACAAGCCACAGGAGGAGTATCAAGAACTCTTTACTTACTTGCTGCACAAGTAAAATCAATTTAGGTATATCTGATATTTAATATACTGCCTGACACATATGAAGTGCTCAATGCATGTTCCTTTAATCATTAAAGTGTAGCAACTATAAGCACTAGTTTTGGAATGAGACAGATCTGAGCTAAAGTCCTGATTCTTTTATTTATCATTTTTGTGACTGTGGACAAATTATTCAACCTCTCCTAGGCTCAATTTCCTCAGCTACAAAATGTGGTAAAGGGTTTGCTAAAAACTAAATCAAATAACTTAAAAAAAAAAAAAAAAAACACCTAAAACAATGCTTGGCATAGAATGAATGCTAAATAGTTGCTGGCAGTCTCACTATTGTATGACAGGTACAAATTTCTTTCCAAAATTGTCAAACCAGGACATGAAATATACCTCTACTATGAGGACATGAATGAGTTCTCATTCCTCTATATTCTTAACAAAATGTGGTATGGTCAAGCTTTTTATTTCTGCTAACTTGATGGGTATGAAATAATGTCTTATAATTTTCATTTTTCTAACTACTAAGTAAGGCTGAACATCTTTTCATCTGTCTATTAAGTATTCAAGGTTTCCTTTCTGTGAATTTTCAGTTTCTATCCTTTGCCCATCCACTTTCTGTCCACTCTTATGACTAACTTCTTACAGGAGGACATCATTACCACACTGAGCATTTAAATGGAATCCCTTGACTCCACATTGTCCAAACACTTTAAGGCGCTCACTGATTTCCTGTCATTAGAGACTTCCTCCCCACATTACTTGTGCCACTTAATCCCCACCTGAAGACTTGAACTCACTCACTTTCTCCCTTATGCTCAGTAGGAAATATTTATGGAGTTTATCCATCACCACACTCCAGGTGTTAACATCTGTTCAATTCTGCTGCTAGTCCAGTCTAATCTTACACCTTGGTTCTGACAGTTGAGCTTCTGCCTAGTTTCCTTTTCTCTTCTTTCTCTAGTTGTCTTCTCAGTGCCACCATAGGAACTTTTTATATATTTATCTTTTTACATATTTTATGCATTTCTCTAATAATTTATTCTGTACTGTCATTTATTCATTCTTTCGATGTCAGCCTGGATTGACTGTGAGCCCCTGAGAACAAATACCATGCCTTGTTTGTATCCCTAGCACCTGCCTGGTGGCTCAAATTTACCAGGTGACAGAGATATGAGAAGGAAAATAAAGATTAGTAAACTCTCCAGGGCCCTGACCCTCTAGGGCTAAAGCCATTCAAGTCTGGTCCATTCCACTCACCCTCAACCTTCCCCATAGGGCCAAAATATCCACCTGGGAATGACAAGTGCCAGCATGTCTTGTCCTGTGTTTGCCTGACTTTTATATGCATCTTAATGGACCCCTCTGATGTATAGCACTCTAATGAATGGTTGTCTATTGACCAGATTCTTCTAGCATGTGCCTCTCCCTGACTCCATTCATTCTCAAATCTGATTACACTTCATTGCACCAGGCCAAACATGTCCCATAATGTCATCACTCACACATTATTCATAGGATTATTCCCCTAAAATACAGTTCATGTCACTTGCCTACTCAAGACACCATAAATTACAATGTATGCAGAAACAAGACTAAAGGAGTTAGACTAAAACTCAATATTCATTCTGTTTTACTTATCAAACCTCATTTCCTTCAGTTTCTCAAATTATACACTCTAATGAGGTTTCTTCCCCCATTCTAAATGCTAAATTAATTTTACTTTTGTTTTTTGCTCACATTGTTTCCTTCAGTGAGAATCCCTCTTCAACCTCATTTCCTACCAAATACACCTTTTAAAATCTAAATAGGCAACAACAACCATTTAGTACTCAAAAAGAATAAGATTTTCAGGTATTATCAAGCTATTCCCCCAGCAAGTCTCAGGTAGGGTCAGTGGATGAGAGTAGGAAGGTAACAAAACAATTAAAATAAGAGTTCCCTAGGGACGAGTAAGAGCAACAGAGTCTGGTGCACAGACAGAACTAGGGAAAAAGTAATCAAAGAAGAGAGGTTGAGTTCTGGAAGTCAAGTATAGGTTGTTTTCCATATGGGATAGAAAAAAGGCTTCAAACTCACAAAAAACAGGTTTTGATGTAGACTCAACACGTTAAAATTTAGAGGAACTGGGTTAGTTTGGGCTGGGATATAAATCCTATGTGTAGATAGCAGGGCTTCAAACTGAACCTAAACCCAAACCCTGCACACACTACAGTTCAAGCATTTTCAAAATTTTCCTGAACCCGAACCTGAATTCTAACCCAGTGAAAAATTGGATTTGGGATTAGTTTTTCTGTTTGTTTGTTTGCTTGATTGCTTGCTTTTTGTATTGCTATATATCTACACATGTCTGCAGCCATAGCACCCTGGCACCTGGTCTCGGAAGCTAAGCAGGGTCAGCCTAGTTAGTCTTTGGATGGGAGACCGCCTGGGAATACCAGGTGCTGCAGGCTAGGGAGAAGGAACTGGCAATCCAGCCCCAAAACAATCCACCATTGAAAACCTAACGAATAGCAGAGAAGTACTGACAATAGTGCCAGGCACGGCACAATGTGAGGGAGTGTTTCATTCTGTTGTACAGTTGTTATGAGTCAGACTTGATTCGACAGCATCTAACAACAACAATCTACATATATGATTAAAATTTTAAACCTGAACACTCTTAAATTTTAACATATTGAACCCACATCCAAACCTGAACCCACTTTTCATGGCTTCAAGCCCTGGGTGGAAATATATCAACAAACCAATTTTAACTTTGTGAGTATACATTTCTTATGTTAAAGGAGGGATGGAGTTTAGCTCAGTTGGTAGAGTGCTCTTCTGCACTTGCTGAGGACCTGGGTTCGATTGCCAGCACCACAAAAATGGGAGGCGGATGTGGCAATCCACACCCAAAAGCAATCCCAAAACAATCAGCCACTGAAAACCCTATGAAGGTTGCTATGAGAAGGACCCAACTTGCTGTCACCACCTAACACCTAATAACAACATGTTAAAGGAATACTCTATAAAGCAAAAGAATCCTAAAATGTACAAACAAGATCTTCACCAATCACTCAAAATACCAACACAAAGGCTTTTTCTTCATATTTTAGCTCCTGCCTACTCTAACCCCACAAGGAATGCTTGTAGTTTTCACAAAGCTCTTGGCCTAAAGAGAAATGATCAGTGACATCTCCAACCAAAAAAGCTAATAATTCAGATAGACAGACACAATATAGATATCATAGACAAAAGAGCAACTTGCCAGGTAAAATACAGACTTTAACTATAGTATAAAAAAGGATTCTGTTCCCTTCAGGAAAAATTTCTATATTAAACAGAACTGGGACTCAAGTACATATAGAAAAATATTACCAAGTAAATGATAGAGAAGACTTAGATGGGGAGGGTGGGGGGGAGGCATACAAGAGGGTAAGGGGAAACCTATATGAATAATGTACATCAAAATGCATATATGTAAATGCCACAATGAAAAGCATGTCAGAATGAATCACGTTAAGGTGTACATTAAAAATGTCCAATAAAAAAAAAGAAATAAGAACCTTGATAGTTTCCTCATGGCATTATTGTACTATTTATCACATTACTTGGGAAAAAATGCACTGGAAAAGAAACCCAAAAGCTGTATGGTGGACCTGGTAGAGAAAAAAGAGATGGAATTGGTTTTGAGTAAGTTAGAAGCAGCACAGAAATACTTGGCATAGAAGTACTGTATCCTCATACTGGGTTTGGGCATGCCAGATAAGCATCACATGTGCTGTGGAAAGGAGAAAATATCAGACACACAAAAAGACTGGAAATTCTTTGAGTCCTTTTACGCTTTCTATACATACATAGTGTGGATTGTCTTCCGACGTCAACATTTGACAGAGATTGAAGAAGAAGTAGGAAGGCTCTTCACCAGTATGTTCAACATTCCTCGAAGGAAGTGTGAAGATCAAGAATCAGGAGGGGATAAGAAATGCATGACTTTGGTACAATTCAGGAGAATGATGGCCAAACGCCCAGCAATTAAAAAAGCCATTAACATGCGTTCTCCAGTCATGTTTACTCTGCTGCCATCTCTCAGAGAAAAAGCTCAAAATATTGAAAAAAAGTATCAGACAGGTGTCAAACTGCCAGCCCAAATGCAAAAGCATATGGCAAGTTTAGACTCTGTGCCCATGCCAGTACTTGGCATCTTGGGGGAGCCTCAGTATCTTTTCAACCCTCATACTCTTGTCCCCCTTGAACCAGAAGAAAATGTGAAACCATCTGGAAGAAATTCTTCTATAATAGAGAGAAATAACATGAGGATTCAGGACATGTTGGACTTAATCATGAAAACACTATATTCTCCATACGGCAGGCCCTAAATAATCCAGTACATTCCATTTCTGTAATCAGATCCCTGTATTTGAAGTAA
>VMDO01038262.1:0-13618 GCA_007922755.1 Pedetes capensis
AATGGAGAAGCAAATTATGTTTTCTTGAATAGCAAAAGTCTTTATCATGTCCATTATAATGAAGAGTACCAGAACATCCTAATTATTCCTGCTCCTAAATAATGTTTTCCACAAATCCTCAAATTGCACAGAATACTCTAGAAAGAAAAAAATACTAGTCTTATATTAATTTGGTTTTACTTAGTATTACCAAGTTCATTTTACTACCTATGTTGTTTTGTTTTCTTCATTCCAATAGAGAAAAGATTGCCTGAAAATTCAAGGTCTAATTTTTCCACTGGGCATATTGCTTAAGATCTATTGAAATAAATTTAAGAAATCTTTTTATGTTGCTTCAAGATTTTGATCCATAAATCTAAGGTTGTCTATAATATCGCAGTTGTATGTGAACCATAAATTACTTAACTTATAAAATATTTTCCTCCTTCCATGAATCACATTTCAATAGATTCATGTAGTTCTAAAGCAATATGCTTCACTGAAGAAAAACAAGCCACAGACACTTACAAACTCTTATTCAGCTCATTCTAAAATTGTTTATAATTGCCAATAAGTCACTGAAGAGAAGAGAGAATTAAATTAAAAGTTCAATAAACACTGATCAATATGCTTGTAAATACCAAGTCTATAAAATGATCTTCCCTTTAAATGTAGTTATACCACAGGTACATGTTCTGTGTTTAGAAATTTGGCTGATCATTTTAAAATCTAGTTAAATTTGTTTCTAATAGAAACATGCCAGAAATCTAGGAAGACTGCCAGACAGGATTTTTTGAAAAGGAGAAAGAAAGAGAAAGAATACAGCAGGCTGGATTCTCAAACTGTCGCTGCCTCCTGGCTTAGCATTAGCTCACAATCAGCTGAATAAAGAAGTCATCTCTGTCTAAGATGTAAATAAATCACAAGCCTCAGTTACTTTACCACTAGCTGTTTGTCATTCAGGAAAATAATGGTTAATCAATGTCTAATCAATGAAGATGTGTAACATATTAGTTTGCAGTCCTTCATCATCCTATTTTCTTCAATTGCCTGGGGGTTTGTGTTCAGTACTTACAGAATCGATTACAATTGAGAGTGATCATTCAGCTCATGTTGAGAGCTGTCAGCTGTGCTTTCCACGAGATGGCTTTACTCTTGAGTTTCATATGAGATGCTAATATTTAGCTGCATCTGACAAACTAGGTTCCATGGTGGAACATTTTATGAGAAGTGCTTAAGTAACTAATTGTATCACTACATGTCACTTGATGAAACTAAACTTTCCCTGACTTCACAATAATCATAAGCATTACTGGCTTGCTGTGGAAAATTAAAGGGAAATAGCTGCCTGCTTGAGTCTGATCATGCCTGCGGGGAAGGTCTATGAAAGGCAACTACCAATGACGCCTTTATAAATAACTATGGGGGTCAGGGAAGGGGAGGTGATTCTTCAATTTTCATGGAAAACAACATTTTTCAACATCAGCTTCTTGTGCAAGCATCCTTGAATGCTCACAATGTTTCATAAACACCCCAGGGAAAGTTGGACCTGTCTCTCCACACGTTTGTTTTAAGAAACAACCTTTTGTGGCTATGTGCATTTAAATTCCAATGCAAATGTTAATTACATGACACCTTCATTTTCCTTATCACTTCAAAAATGTCTCACCAACCTGTCCATGTGCTAGAAAGGGAGGGAAAGTGTTAAAAAGGGCAGAGGAGGAAGAGAATCTTGATTTCAACATTGTCAAGGTATAGAGCTCTTAGTTTGAATTACTGTTTTTGTGATTTATTTTGGAAGTTGTGCTAAATACAATCACAGAGTCCAATGTCAAACACTAGTAACAATATAGTATTTCATTTGAAACACTTTTGAATCTTGATAATATTGATTTCAAAGAGCAAGTGTATTTGCCTCATTGTTAGTATCGGTTCCAAGAGCACCCTCTAGTGCCCACAGCTTTGAAGCATCTTGTGGAAGGCAAAAGTCATTTGTAAGCAGTTCAAGCTCATTGACACTTGCTTTAGAGCCAATATTGAGAAACTTTAAAAAGTATATCTATCATCCCAAATGACCTAAATTTGCTCTTAAACTTAAAAATGTTTTAATATCATTCTATGATCCAGCATACCAGAGAAATTTAAAATGATCTAAGATTTTTTTAAGTTAATGGTGTATTAACTTTATTAGAATATTGTTTCAGTGATACATTGTCAAATTTTATGAGTATTTCGGGATATATTTAAAATTTTTAAATTTCTGGAATAACTAAGAAAAACTTAACTATGACCACACCTTACAGGGAAAGGTTATTTCATGTTCAATGTCATAATATACAATGAAATGTTGAATTTACATTGTTTCTAGTAACAATGGGAAGCAAAAGAACTTTATCTCTGAATCCAAATTTTTAAAGAATCTGGTGTATTTTAATAAATAACTAATTGCAAATGTGAGCAAAGATGAGCCCACCAAATGATTAAATGATCACTTTTGGTTTTAGTTTTAATTCTCTCCATTTCATACATAAATCCTAGTACAGGCTTGAGTACATTTGACTAAACTGGGCTTGCAGAAAATAAAATGAAAGGACTTCTAAAAAACACTAGTTTTAGTTATATTTTTACATAGAATTTCATAGTCCAAAACAACAGATACAGAGAAAACGTATATTTGATTTTGAGTAATGGATATATCTGCCTGATCTCAGAAGTTAAGCAGGGTCAGGCCTCGTTAGTCCTTGGATGGGAGAACACCTGGTAAAATACCAGGTGCTGCAGGCTAGGGAGAAGGACCTGGCAAACCACTCCTGAAACAATCTGCCATTAAAAACCCTATGAATAGTTGAGAAGCACAGACAATTGTGCTGGGCATGGCACAGCGTCAGGGAGTGTTTCATTTGTTGTAGTTAGGGTTGCTATGAGTCAGACCCAACTCAATGGCATCCAACAACAACAACATCTTTCTGAGTTGGTGGACTTATTATTTAATGAAGGAGTTAGAAATCATGAATCTATAGTAATATTTTATGCAAGGATAAACTGAATGCATACTTTAAAAGCCATTTAGCTAGCCTGACCTAAAAAACTAAATAGAAATTTCAGCCTTTAAGTAAATCAGAATTGGCCAACCAAAACAGTTATGTGGTTAAAGACATAAGGAAAGATCGAGGACTTAATTGGTAGGGACACCCAATCCCAGAGAGATTCCAAATCCACAAAAATGTGAGAATTTCATCACATGTATTAGGCATATTAACTTCTTTCGCACCCAATGTCTTAATGAAAAACTGTTCAAATTGTTGCATCCTGAGGTGTTCCTGCAAACTTCACTAGTATATTTCTTACATATCTTTCTAGTGACAATTAGAGTATTTCAAAAGGTAACAAAATAAACATTATGCATTTATAAGTGATTAGTCTCTGGACTAAGCATAAACTTATATGTTATCTCACACAGAATCAGCTCAAGCTCTGAAAAAGCCTTGGTCAACATTTCCTAGAAATTTTTTTTCTTTTTCTTTTTTTCTATCACATTACTTAAAATGTGGAAAACCTTAATAGCTGGATGTCTTATAAGTTGAGCTCACATATCTATGTGCAAATATTTATAGTCTTCTTAAATTACATTTTTACCATGAGTGGTTCCAAAATCAAGCACATACACTAAAAAAGGTAAAGCATCAAAGAGGTATGTAAAAGATCCCCATCTACCTCTGCAGGGATACCAGGGCAGGTGAGCTCACTCCATGAATGTCTGTACTTTGATATGACAGCTGTGATAATGATGAAAAGTTAATAGATTTTTAGCCATATCAACTCGATGATCATAGACTGTATTATTTTTATTATTTTTAAGAAGAGGATTGGTGCTGCATGAATATGAAGGCATATATTCACAGAATTTCTTAGATTTATAAGTACAGGCTCTACAAAGCCTTCTCTCATTTCTGAGGTAGATAAATTGAGTTCCATGCAGTTTACTATGTAGGGGTCTTTCAAATGAGACCACAAAATCGAAAATCCTTCCTCTTCTGTGTGGACATTAAAGATCCCATAGCAGTTTTGATAAGAGTAGGGGCTTGTCCCCATGCCACTGTGCAAATTCCTGGGACCTACCTTAAAGTCTAGCAGGCAGCTTCTCTCCACAGGCTATTAGTGTATAGCTACCCTGAAAAGTTCAGTATATTTACTCAATGTATTAAAAATGTTCTCTTAATGGTTCTGAAATATCTTGTTTTAAGCAAAAAGGAACCAAAGGTCTCCTTGGGTGAAGTAACAGTAATGTTTGTTACATGAAATCAAACTTCCTTCCAAAATATTTGATTAGTCCCTTTTGAACACAAATGCCTACAGTATTAATTTTATTTTAAAAAAACAAAACCAACCAATATGTAATAAAAAAGATCTTATAATCCATGATCCAGGCTTTCTGATACAGGTAATGTAAAATAAATGATATAATCTACAAAACAATGACAAATGAAAGACTTGGAAAAGGTTATGGTTTGACAAGGTAACATTTTTGAGATCTGGACACCAATCAAATTGATGTAACTATTGGTGATGCAACACTCCCTGACACTAAAGTCTTTACCACTGTCTAAAACATATAGAAGAGCCCATTGTGATTGCTTAATGTCAGCTTTTGTTCACAAGCTCTTTCATAAAACTGAAACCAGGAAAATGATTTAAAGCAGTTCAATTTGTCTATTTACCTTAATCTTTAACTATTCCCATATGTCTGGCTACATGATGTATGACTCTTCATAAACCAATTTTTCAAAGATATACACGACAGAAAAAAGTCAGCCTCCTAACCTTTTATGTGCTGAACTTTTATAGAGCTCTGGAAAACAAAATGCTTTTAGGTTTCAGAAAAGGAGAAAAAAGGAGAAGGGAAGGTTATATTCTTTTTCTCTGTTTTTAGTAAATATTTACAACAGTGAAAGTAGAGCATGCAGTAATTTCCAGGTATGTAAAAAGTCATTTTAAAGGTCTCACCCAAACATCCATGGAAAAGGGCTTTGTTTAAAAAAAAGAAAGAAAGAAAGAAAGAACAAACTACATAAAAATTGAGAATCCATAAATTAAGATTATTAAGCTCCAACAGGTCCTATAGTCAAGGTAGGAATATTGTGCTAGGTATAATACTACTTGGCAAGAATGAGTAGAGAATAAGAAATGCAGATTAAGCCTTCCTCAACATAAGGAGCCTGAATCTTTAGCTTCAATCTTAGACAAACAGTAATGGGAACATTTATTTAAATATTTATATCTGAAATAGCATATTGTGATCATTTAAAAAGCCACAAGATCACTAAATCAATTTTTATTAATTAAAATGGCTTTATAAAGATAGAAATAAAAACTATAGATATTTGTTCATTCATGTAGCCAGTATTTATTGGGCACTTATTATATGTTTGGAGCTGGATAAACTTCTGTGCACAGGACAAAGTCACAGCCCTGTCCTCTTGGAACCTGGGTAGTTTGAAACTAAAAAACTGGCTTTGGGACCACTACCATCAGCTTCTAATTACAAGCCAGTCTAGAAGTGAAATTTTTCCAGTACTTTTAGTCCTTAACCCTTCTTGAGTTCAGTCTTTATGCAAAGTTTCTTCTATAGCCTGTCTTATTTTCAAGGTACACTATAATTTCTCAGCTGGTTTGCCCAAATTAGAAAATGTAATTTTCTGTCATATAAAGGCACAAAACATTAGAATCCTTATGATGAATATAGAATGCAAGATAGAGAAAGACAGTTAGCATTTGTTACACATCTAAGGTTGTGGTTAGCCAAATTCTAGGCATTTTGTACACATCCCATATAGATATGTTTGTAATATATATCTGTATGGAATAACTCAGTTGGTAGAGTGCTGCTCCACACTTTCTGAGGACTCTGGTTCGATACTCAGCACTGCACAAATGGGAGAGGGATGTGGCAGCCCACTCCCCAAAACAATCCTGAAACAATCAGCCATTGAAAACTCTATGAGCATCACTATGAGTCAGACCTGACTCAGGGTAACTAACAACAATATGTTTGTAATACATAAGCATTAATATTTTAATGGCACTCACTTTGTACACAAGCAGATTTAAATCAGCTAAATAATTTTATAAAATTGTATAGTTTCCTTAAGCTAGAAGAAAATCCAATAGAATAAATGATAAACCATTGAAATTAACTCATTTTAGTGTATATATTAGTTGCCTCATATTATACTACCATTTCTCCATCTGCAGTTAGATAAACAATACTTATCTTTTTTCCTTTTTTTTTTTTTTTTTGTTGGTACTTGGTACCAACAAAAGTTGGTAGTTGAACTCAGGACCTCACACATACTTTGCAAGTGTTTTACCACTGACCTGTGCTCTAAGCCCACTTTTATTGTTTGTTTGTTTGTTTGTTTTGAGACAAGGTCTAAGTTACATAGACTGCATCTGGCCTGCAACTTGTGATCCAACTGTCTCAACCTCCCAAACCACTGGGATTACAGGCATGTACTACCACCTGTGGCTAGATAAATGATATTTTTCTTATGCAGATTTTGTGAAGAGGTCTTAATAAACTGCTATATTAATTAATGGGCTGGGATTTAGCTCAGTTGGTAGAGCGCTGTGCTGCAGTCTGTGAGGTCCCGAGTTCGATTCCCAGCACCACAAAAATGGGAGAAGGACCTGGCAATCCACTCCCAAGGCAATCCCGAAACAGTCAGCCATTGAAAACCCTATGAGGGTCGCTATGAGTCGGATACCGACTCGATGGCACCTAACAACAACAACATATTAATTAATAAGCCATAAGATTTAATGCAACTTTCCAAAGAAGTAGCTTCTATGTTAAAAAATAAAAGGTAAACCTGTCAACTAATATGGAAAAATTAATATTTAAAATTATTATCACCAAGCACTACTGAAATCTAACAATACAAAAGTTACATGAAAAAAATCAACAGAGCTAAGCATAGTGGCACACACCTATAATCTCTGCACTTGGGAGACAGAGCCTGGAGGATTGTGGGATTGTGAGTTTAAGGCCAGTATGGACTACACAGAAGGACCCATTCTCAAAAAAAAAGGGGGGGGAGGGGGAGAATTTTATTGTTAGTAAAATCACAAAATAATTCCATGATTTGTCCGTGTTATTTGACCAAATTACCATAAATGCCAAACTGAAATTTTAATGTAAGCTTCTAAAATACATGGAATTTATGTCTCTCATATATATTTACCAAATGAAACATGGAAAATAAATCTTTATGCATATGTATATATGCATATACATTATGAACATATATTGTTGTTGTTGTTAGGTGCCGTCTAGTCGGTATCCGACTCATAGTGACCCTCATAGGGTTTTCAATGGCTGTTTCGGGATTGCCTTGGGAGTGGATTGCCAGGCCCTTCTCCCATTTTTGTGGTGCTGGGAACTGAACTCGGGTCCTCAGAGACTGCAGCGCAGCGCTCTGCCCATTGAGCCAAATCCCAGCCCCATGAACATATATATATAATATTTATTATAATACATTCAGACATAGTAATAGTCCATATCATGCAAATCGAGCTATTCTTATAATTTTGAAAATGAGAAACCTAAAACATGCAAATTGGAGAAGGGCATGGTAATGTACTCCCAAAGCAATCCCCAAACAATCAGCCATTGAAAACCCCAATGAATAGCAGAGAAGCATTGACATAGTCCAGGGCATGGTAGGATGTCTGAGATCATTTCATTCTATAGTACATAGGGTCACTATGAATCAGACCCAACTCCATGGCACCTTACAACAAGAAAACATGCAAAATAAGTGCTAGAATTTATGTGATACGGTATTATTAATTTATGAAAGGTCTGCAAATGAACTCGATTAAGTATATGAGGATGACAAGAATTACTTATTATATTCCCAAGTTAAGGATCTTCCAATATGTGTTGTGTTTTCTATTGCTAGGAATTCTAATTTTAATCTTATTCTAATTTTAGTCTTAAAAAGTTGTCACCTTTAAGCAATTTGGAATAACTATACAGATGAAAGCATCTAATAATAAGGCAATGTAAAGTTGATATGTGTCATAATGAAAATATATTGGCAATTCTCAGAATGTAATAAAAAGCAAACAGATTTGTGTAACATTTGGTAAATGACTCTAATCTGTTTACTTACAAATCTTGCCACTTATCTTGTTCTTAAACCACTGATAAAGAGAAAAGCAGTGCAATATAAATCAGACATCACAAGTGTATGTTTACATGCAGCTGTTTATTTGTTCATTAGATTTTAGGAGGCTGAAATAGATAAGCATTTAACTGTACTTATACAAATAGATATTATGTAAATTTAAATTTTAAAAATTATTTTAAAACTTTAAAATATTTTATTAAATTATTTTTAAAATAAAATAATTTTAGACACATTTATCCTACAAGAAAAATGATTAGGTCTGGCTACTTGGCTCATTTGAACTAATATATTTAATATAATTTGATTTAAAAACTCATTTAAAATACATTTTTAAAAATTCCTAGCTTTTTTTTAGTGGCTCTTTTTTAAATTTCAAGTAAGCTTGAGAAACTGACTGTGGATCATGTATACAATGTAGGGTCAATGCTGTATTGAATTTCCAGACCATTTTCAGACTACCTTCTGGCAATGGAAGCATTTTGACCACTGACACTCCCTATGGGTATATCTGACTATCCTGGTACAATGCACCATTCCCCATTATTGAATCTACAACAAACTGCTGTAGGTTATTCATTGATTGAGTGTTTAAGTATATTCTTTAGGAGGAAATAGAGAACTAATCTGTAAGCAATCACATAAAATAAAAATATCAGCAGAATTCTGACTTCAAAGATGCTTTGAGCTATAACACTTAATTATGTGTATTCTTTGATTATATTGTGTCACATTTGGTAAAGATATAGGAATTCTATTTCTCTATTTCACTGTATATTCTCCTCAGCACTTCACTGTACCATGCAAGGAAATTGAGAGCACCTGTCAAACTCACCACATCAAGTTAAAGCACTTCTATTCCCTTTTTATACTTATATTTTTTAAACTGGATCAATCATAACATTCACTAGAAAGTTTATTTAACCAATAAAGATGGAAACAGTGCTTCTACATTTTTAATACATGTAAAACTAAATATTAAGTAAACTATTTTCACCTTCAAGTCATACATGCCTATAGGCACATGAATCTGCACTACCTTTAACTAGACCATCTTTAAGAATGAGCTTAAGGACCCTTTGCACAGTCTTCTTAAACAATGCAGACCCTGAGAGTGTATGTGGTGGCATGTGAGAGAGCAGACAGCTCTGAATCCCTTCACAGCATCCTCTTGTCAGTGGACATTTAGGACAGCTTTCTAACATGAAATCAGCTCAGCTGCAGTGTTGATTTCAGGGGATTGAGAGAGAGAGAGGAAGAGAGAGAGTAAGAAAGAGAGAGAGAGAAAGGCAGAAAACTTCAACTACTTAAAATGAATTTGCTATTACTCTTTCCCGAAAACCAGGATGCATTTTCTGATTTCTCAAAAGTAAAAAACAGAAAGACTTTTTGAGGGTATATCTGCCATACTAAACTGGATTCTTTTTCTTTGAATTAGCTTGATAGGTATTGAACATTTGTACCGAATAAATGTTGAGAAATGTTTAAGAACAGAATAAGATTTTTTAAAAAGATCTCTGCTTGTAAAAAAGCAATAGAGAAATACATATACTACAATGTCTACTTTTCAAAAAAGAAGGTAGGGAGAAAATGTGATGAAAGTATTTTTTTACAATCACATATCATTAAAATTTTTATTTTGTTCTTCTGTGAAGCATATTTTTAGTTGGTTAGTTCTTATTTGTTTTATTCTCTTCTGTTGCCAGGAAGGTTCTCCTTGACACCACACTCTGCATAACAGAAAACAGAAGATTAAAGTATTAATATTATATAAATGTTTTTTAAAATCACAATTTTGTCTAACTTCTTCTTCTGAAATGCAACCACAGCACTGCTCTGATGTTGATCTCTTTGTTTACTTCATTATTTTCACTTGAATAGCAGCATAGAAGGCATGCAGGTAAGGCATCTCACTGTTGTCTTTCTAGTGCAAGAGTTCAGTAAAGACAAGAGACTCTTCTTCCAACTAATGAAATGCTCGGATATTTTGAAAGAGCACTAAATGTGGAGGTAGTTTATTTCCAATAAAAGATTTTAGTAGTACTGCTTTTCAAGCAGGAAATAACCAGGGAATAGAAAACAATTTTAAAATACAAGTGAAACAACAACAAAAAAGAAAATGCCATGGTCAATGTCATATTACTATTCACCTCTATGACAAAGTTGATGGAGTTCTTCAAGTGTATTAATTAATGATGCAGGTCAGTTAATCTACATGATTAGACTGCAGGACCTGTATTTGTAAGAGAATGTAGCCCATTCACAAAGGCCACTGCACCATGGAACAAATAACATTGAAATGGAAATGTTACTTAAAAATAGTAAAGAATATATACTGGTTAAAAAGAAAAACATAAAATATTCTAATGATGTGGAAGTTTTAAAAAATGACTGCTTTTCTCCAGAGATATTCTGTCTACATTCTGAATAATTTTAAGAGGTTTCTTAAAATAAAAAGGAAAGGGAAATGCCATGCAAATATTTTATAATATTTTTACAATATCATGTAAAGTTTTATTTCTTAGTAAATTATGCTTTTGGTTGGTTAGGTTTTGTAATGATACTGACAGTACTTTCCAGTTTGAGGTCAACTTATTACATATATATATATATATATATATATATATATATATATATGTAACTTTTATTGTATGAAATTTATTAACTACATTTTTTATATTCCTTAAAATGCATATATTTTACCAATGTACTCACTTGGCAGGGCATTGGGGAACTCTAATCATTTTTAATAGAATCATTCTGATTCTTCCAAGGAAATTTCTTTTTTCAATTTAAGAAAGACTCTTTCTACTGCTAAAGGTTAACACACATGTAGAAATGTCCATATCAAACAAAATTTTAAAGATTCAAGCCACCACTGAATCTCAATTAACACTGTCCTACTGACAGATTTGTATCTTTTTTATATGTGTATAGCCCTTATTAAACTATTAAGGTTTTAAAGACTTGAACTATATATCATTTACAACTTATTTCAGAAAGGAATAGGTAGCAAATTTGCAATCCGTATTTGTGGAAGAAGAGAATGAGAAGAAAAGAGAAATATGTAGGAGCAAACAAAGGAGTGACAGACTTGAATAAAGAAGTTAAATAACCAGAAAACCCCAGAGAAAAGCAATAGTATATAAATGTGTAACAAAACTAAGTTAAACAGCCTTTGTTATCAGACATGCAATAGCATTAATTTATAATTAAGTAATTCAGATATAAATATGATTGCTGGGCTAACAATTTATCTATTATAAGAATTTCAACATGCAGAAGTAGAGTACTTGCCTAGCACGTACCATTCCAAGCCCTGTGTTCATTCGTCAGCACTGAAAAAAAAAATAGAAAAAAGAAAAACAATTAACATGGATATATAATATATATATATATATATATATATATACATATATATATATATATATATATTCACCTTACTTCATTACACATCACTTCATTATAATTTCTCAAGGACATATTTTATGAAGGGAAGCTTATATTTTTGTTTCAAATAAAGAAAATACATTTCAAGCTAAGAAACTGTCTAGTTTCTAGTTTCTGAACCATATTATTATAACTTCTCTCCATGGCAGATTCCTAAGAATACCTACAAACCATGAACAACTAGCTTGCTTAGAAACCACTGGACAATAGCAGCAGCCAGCAGCACACCTGGGCTCAGAGAACTGCTGCATGGGAAGACTCTACAGGCAAGAGTGTCAGGCTGACCACATCTAACAGGGAGAGCGGCAAACATCACCATTTTCTATTAACAAAGTCTACAGCACAAAAGAATCTTCACATGTGCACAGAATGGAGAGGATTACACCTTGGCCAGTTCAACCAATGAAGTGTGTGTGTGTGTGTGTGTGTGTGTGTGTGTGTGTGTGTGTGTTCATTTTTGAACTACTAAAAATGCCAGGGTCTTCATAAGTACTTTTGAAGTTTTAATACTCTTCAGTTTCATTCAGTCAGAAACTGAACTTATATATGCTATACTCTTCTGACAATACACAGTTCATGTTTTTCTCATAGCTAATATGGATTTCAGTTTGACTAAGCACAAGACACAAGTAACATTATAGTCTAGAGCAGCCACCTTTCATTTGGCACAGGATCTAAATGCCTGAGATAAAATTGCATGATATATCTCTCTTGAGCTTTAAAAGCTAATAAAACAAGTTCCAATGTCCTAATATAGAATTAATGTATTATTGAATTAAAAAGGGAAGATACTACTAGTATAAAAAATAAGCAAAAGGCCTGGAAAATAATTACAGGATAACCCAATAAACCCAGAGAAGAAAGAATACCTAATATGCTACTTCTATGAAAGAAGTAGAGTGGAGTTTAACTGTATGCCTGAAAAAACAATAGGGATTTATTTAATTTCCTTTGAAACCATTTAACTTTAGTAAATTTTAGATAATTTGTATAATTTGTGATATAAAATCACGTATTTACTTCTACCGTCTATGCAGGTCAACTATATCTGGCTTGAAAGACATGTGCACATCTTTTCTTCTTCAGTATCAAGGCCTAATGCCATGTATAAATAAAATATCTTGCTGAAGTTGTTGCATTTATTTTAATTGAATGAGGCCTTGTGTAGCTTTCATCTGGTTCACACATGATGATAATGTAAGCTAAAAATAGTGAACAAGATTTGGAGAATTTGTTTGTGAAAAGAAGAGAGGTTGAAAGAAAATCATTAGCCAGATAAGCTTTAAGCTCAGCTGAGAAAACCTCACTATAAGCTTTAAGCTCAGCTGAGAGACCCTCACTAAAAGATTTCATGAAGGTTTATTTGGTATTGACATACACATGTATTTTCTTCTCAGCTGGAATGACTCCAAAAGGGCTGTCATGGTTGGTTGAGTAAATAATACATGCTTTAAAAACAATTATAAATCTATATTCACCTGATGGACTTTGTATTCATTCCAGTCAATTGGGCATATAATACTCGTTTAAAAAATAAGTACATATAATGCATTAAAAACTGCTTAAACGCCCATTTAACCGGAGGGGCCAAAACAGCTCTAAAATGGAGCATGTGATTAACACTAATGGAAGTTATGCATATGTAATGAAAGGAGAACCCCAAACCCTTTAAAGAGGGCTATGACAGGAGAATGACAGCTGGGAAAGACTAAGATTTAAGGCGTCTATTGTTTCTAAAGGCATTTCTGTGCTCATGTTGTTGTTGTTGTTAGGTGCTGTCAAGTCGGTATCCGACTCATAACGACCCTCTGTACAACAGGGGAAACACTATTGTCAGTGCTTCTCTGCTGTTCATAGGGTTTTCAATGGCAGATTGATTTTTGGGAGGGGGTTGCCAGGTCCTTCTCCCAAGCCTACAGCTTCTGGTGTTCCCAGGTGGTCTCCCATCCAGGTACTAACCAGGCCCGACCCTGGTTAGCTTCCGAGATCTGACGGGATCG